>JAJIBD010022051.1:0-16689 GCA_021461705.1 Cryptotis parvus
TTTGTGAAAAAACTCAAACAGAGATGATGGAAACCATTGGCAAAACTTGTAACGACAGGGAAAGAGAGAACCCAAAATAAACAGAATCAGAAATGGTAATAGTAATATCTAAACTAGAGAGCCACAGAAGTCAAAAGATCATCAGAGATTACTTTGAAACCTGTATGCAGGTGAAACGAGAATCCTGAAGGAAATGGATCAATTCAGCAGAGTCCTAGCCTCCCACGGCTGAGCAAAGAAGACCTCCAATACCTGAGATAAGCCTATCACCATCGAGAGTTTTGAAACAGTAATTAAAGGTCTGCCCAAACACAAAAACCCTGGGGCTCAGAACGGTTCACCAGTGAGCTCTACCAAACTTTTTTAAGGGGAGGACCTACTGCCAGTCCTTTCCAAGCTCTTCCAGGAGATAGAAGAGAGGCAAACACTCCCAAGCAGCTACCACGAGGCACATATCACCTGATTCCCTAAGCAGGGGAGAACCCCTAAAGAAAGAAAACTACAGACCAATATCCTGATGAACACGCATGCTAAGATCTTCAACAAAAACCAGCAAACGGAATCCAAAGACTCATCAAGAAGATTATACATCATGACCAAGTAAGATTCATCCGGGGAATGCAAGGATAGTCCAACATTCGCAAAGTCAATCAACATAATACATCATATCAATAAAAGAAAAAAAAATAAAAACCATATGATCCTATCAATAAATGCCCGAGAAAGCATTTGACAAGATACAGCACACCGTTAACATGACTAAAACCCTCCAGAAAATGGGAATTGAAGGGACTTTCCTAAAAGATAGTTACAGCCATCTACCAAAAGCCCACAGTGAGCAAACCCTAAATGGGGGGAAAAGTTGAAAGCCTTCCCCCTGAGATCAGGGGACAAGACAAGGTTGCCCTCTCACCTCTTTTATTCAGTATAGTACTTGGAAGTACTTGCCATAGAAATCAGAGAAGAAAAGGACATCAATGGCATCCAGATAGGCAAGGAAGAAGTCAAGCTATCGTTGTTTAGAGATGACATGATTATTATACCTAGAGAACACTACCTCTCTATCAAAAAACTCCCTAGAAACAATAGACACATATAGTAGAGTGGCAGGATACAAAATCAACACAACAAAAGTGAGTGGCTTTCCTATATACAAATAACGAAAGAGAATAAAGGGATAAGGGAAACAATTCCATTCACATTGTGCCACAGAAAATCAAATACATAGGAATCAACTTACCCAAAGTGTGTAAAAGGACCTCTACAAAGAAAACTACAAGACACTGCTCCAAGAGATAAAGAGGACACAGGAAATGGAAACACATTCCCTGCTCATGGATGGGAAGATCAACATTGTCAAAATGGTATACTGCCTAGAGCTCTGTGCAGATTCAATGCAGTCCCTATAAGGATACCCTTGACATTCTTCAAAGAAATTGACCAAACGCTCCTGAAATTTGTAAGGAACAATAAACCCCACGGATAGCTAAAAGCAATCCTCAGGAAAAAGATGGGAGGCATCACGCTTTCCCAACTTCAAACTGTACTACAAGGCAGTAGTAATTAAAACAGTATGGTATTGGAATAAAAAACAAACCTGTGGACCTATGGAATAGAATTGAGTATCCTGACACCCAACTGTTGCAGGACTCCTTTAAGGGCCGCTGCATTTGGCTCAAAACATTAGCATAATAAAGGGCCTAGGTGAGGTGCAGGGAGGGGATTACCTAAGGACGATTTGACCCTCCCTGCTTTCCATAACAGTGGGAGGAAGGTCTGAGTTGCAGGGGTATAAACTCGCCGGTTTTCACTCTCACGCGCTTCCTTGGGGGCTCTTCCAGCGGTCGCCCTGCTTGGAAGCTCTGCTTCTCCCTTTCTCAAAGCCTTTGCACGTGGTGGTCGCCATCTTGGCCTACACGTGGCTGGGGTTCTAGCCTGGAATCCTAAGCACCCGGGCTTTTTCCTTTTGCTGATTTGTATGCCCGAACCTGTGATAAGTGCAAAGCCTTTTAAAACTGCATCGGATTCCTGAGTTTTCATCCATTCCTCACCGGCCGGAGGTAGAAGGGAACTCGCTTCCCGGCACTGTTCCCGGGGACCCAAGGGGCGCCTCAAACATTTTGGGCGTCCTGGGTGGGCTTGATGAACATCGTCTGGCCTAATTATCATCGGACAGAGCTCATCTGCCTCCGAACCGTGAGTTAAATGATGGATATCTCATGGTATAGATGCAATGTGGCTTTTTATTGGCTCAGAACCATGCATAGCCCAGTCTATAAAGTTCCTTTCTGAGAACTACTCTATCTTTTCACAAATCATCTAAGTCCTAGTGCTTTTCAAACTGTACCTTTGTGTAAGGACAATGTTTAATAGAGAGAGAGAAAAAAGTAATAAATTGAATGCAATCTTAGGGGACCGGGTTTACTCAGCGATTAAAAGAAATAAGTGAGGATCATAAAACTACAGGTAGACTGGTCTTAAAGCTTGGAGACAGAATTATTAAACAGAGTTTAAAATTTGAAAAGAAATTAGAAGAACAGGAAAGTAAAATTATTAAACAGAATTTAAAATTTGAGGAAAAATTAGAAGAACAGGATTTAAAATCCAAGGAAAAAAATTAGAAGAACAGGATTTAAAATTCGAAGAAAAATTAAGAACAGGAAAGTAAAATTATTAAACAGGATTTAAAATTTGAAGTAAAGTTTGAAGAGCAGAAGAAGGATATCAATAAAATCCAGCACTATCTTAGAGGGAAGAAATTGACCAAACAGAGAGTTGGGGAATAGATGGACAGAAAGAGGATGTTTGGAAGTTACACATAAGATTGAAAGAACAAAAAGGAGAAAAATATATAGGAGACTTGAAAACTTAAATCAAGAAATGGATGTGTTGCGCAGGGAGATCTCTGATTTCATAACTTATCAATCAGGACCTAGCGCATACCCAATACTGAGGTGTGAACCAACTAAAAAGCCTTCCACAAAGGAGGCCCCAAGGCTGTAGACTTGAAAAGGTGTATACATTCCCAGCGAAAAAATCTAAAAAAGAATTCTAATGAGGCTGATAACTTAGAGGAGGAACAGGAAAAGCCCAGAGGAGGCAAATTCCCAAGCTGAAAATCTCCCCAAAGTTAATGCCCTCAAAGGGAAAATGCTCCACTGGCAGATACTACAAGCTCTGATGAGGAAGAACGGGGAAGAAAAGGGTTGGCTCGTGCAAGCCCTTAGAGCCTTGCAGTTCCTGTGGTTGTCAGTCTAATAATCAAAGAGCAAAGCGCAGCAATCTTTCTCATGACCAATCTAAAGATAAAGTAAAACCGATTCATGAAGACTTAAAAATTGAGTCAATAACCACGTTTTAGAAAGGCTTGCGACAAGTTTGGTATATCAAGTCCTTATTCTTTAAAATATTTAGCCTGATTGGAGCAAAATAATCAGTGGGTATTAGCAGACTTTTGAAATGGTAGCCCATACTTGTCTGAACCAATCTGAGTTCATGCAATGGCAAATGTGGTATACAGATGGGGTTAACATGAATATTGACACTTTAAGAGAAAAAGAATCTGGCCATAATATAACTTTTTGCCATGCTAAAGGTGAAGGTGAATGAACAAAGAAAGCAAAACAAGTCGACATTACCTGAACCTATTTTAAAATTTGTTTGGGAGACAGCATTAAAAGCGTGGGAAAAAGTAGGTTCCGACCTGGAATTTCTAGGTAGCTATAAAAATTTACCAGGGTCGTAATGAACCATACTTTGATTTTGTTGGGAGATTAGGTGAAACAATCCAAAAAGACAGGTTCAAGACCCAACCACTCAAGAAATCCTAAAACGAACCTTGCATATGAGAATGCTAATCAAAATTGTCGGGCAATACTATATAATATTAAGGATAAGGAAGACCTCATGGGATATCTAAAGACCTGTAAGAAATGTTGGTTTGGCCTCCCATGGGACACAGAATGCTATAGAGGCTTAGCCCCATACAGCAGGAGGATCAGGAGAGGGATGAAATGTCAAACAGCTTCAGGGGAGAAACAATAAACTTCAGAGGATAAACAATGATCGGAGAAACTATGCTAATAATCACAACTCCACCCCTCGGAGGGCCCCACCTGGGCCATGCCCAAGGTGCAGAAAGGGGAAACATTGGTCCAGAGACTGTCGGTCTTGGAGGCGAAGTCAGCCCTCCAGGCTTCATCTGGACAGATAACCTGCTTTAGCTACGGAAAGAAGGGACACACCGTAGAGATTGACCATCTTCTAAAACTATCAATACAGGGAAACATTCTAATAATCCCTTTATGGGGAAATGTTACATGGACCCCCTCCCAGGTTCCACAAGCTCCAGCGGCTCAAATAACATCTATGCCTCCCCAAATGCGGGGAAACTGGGTGGGGCCAGCCCCAGGCCCAGCTGAATCCAGGGGCACTCTCCTTCATTCCACCTGCCCAGTATCCTCCGAATCAGAATCCACAGAATTACGGTCAATAAATGCTCTCTGGCCTACCCCATCCAGGCAATGGCAGTCTCGACATTCTCTGCCCTAAGACTGTCCCAATATACCCAAGTCAAGATTCCTACATGCTAAAAACAGGGATAAAAAGGACCTGCTCCCCAGGTAGTATGGGTTTAATTCAGGGGAGCTTGGCTGAAATTTAAGGGAATTATTGTGCATTTCAGACTTCTGGATCCTGAATCTCATGGAGAGATAATACTGTCAATATCTCTGCCAACTAAATGGACTTTTAAAAAAGGGGAACCGCTTGCTAAACTATTATTATTTTTTTGAGGATCCGTGTAGTCAGTCCAAACACCCTAGAACTGGTGGCTTAAACGAGTACCAACCATTCTGGAAACTTCATTGTTGGTTATACAGCCACACAGAACCAAGCCCACCAGCCACCTGCTAACTATCTAGTTGGGTACACTACCAGAATTTCTCAGGCCAAGCGGCGGATATACCATCGAAATTTATAAAAAAAAATTCAAAGGCATGTTGGATACAGCGGCAGACATATCCATAATCTCCACCAAGTATTGGCCCTCTAACTGGGTCCTAAAGAGTGTCCCATAGCCTGAGAGGGGTAGGCAATATCTCCTCCTCTCTTCTCTGACAGAGTGCGAGGTGGCTGCCGTGTATTGGCCCTGAAGGGAATGTAGCCATGGTCCAGCCTTTTATATAGCCCCTATGCCTTTTAACTTTATGGGGCCGAGACATGCTGGAGCAGTGAGGGGCAGTCAATCCACATACCTCGTCAATTCCCCATCGGGCACCAGTTCCAGCTCTCCATAATAAGCCTAACACAGGGGAGTAACCCTTTTTTAGTTGGGGCCGCTGTGGTTAAGTGCCCACCACCTATCAATATTCAGTGGAAGTCTGACAAACCTATATGGACACCACAGTGGCCCCTCAATACCCAAAAAGTTAGAGGCACTAACAAATCAAGTGGAAGGAACAGTTGAAATTAGGACATATTGAGGGAACCGTTTTCCAGAATGGAATTCTCCTGTTTTTTTTGTAATACAGAAAAAAATCAGGCAAATGGCGTTTGCTGATTGACTTAAGGAATGTAAATCCTACTATAGTCCCCATGGGAGCCCTGCAACCTGGGCTCCCCTCTCCAGCAGCTATTCCTAAAGATTGGCCGCTAATTATCATAGATTTAAAAAGACTTCTTTTTACAGCATACCTATCCACCCAGATGATCGGAAAAGGTTTGCATTTTCAGTCCCTTCCATTAGTCATAAAGGTCCTTTACGTAGGTTTCAATGGACAGTATTGCCCCCAAGGGATGACTAATTCACCTACGATGTGTCAACACTTTGTTGATGAGGTTTTTGCGACCCATTAGGTGCTAAATTTCCTGAGTGCATACATCATCCACTACATGGATGATATCCTGCTAGCTTGTGATAATTCCAGAGATCTCCAGAATTTATATAATGATGTAATGACAGTTTTACCAGAGGCTGGCTTACAAGTAGCTCCGGGAAAAAAATCCAGATGCAGCCTCCATATGAATATTTGGGCTATGCTCTTGACCACACTACAGTGCGTCCTCAAAAAATTTCCATTAGTCAAAAAGGGCTCAAAACCTTGAATGATTTTCAAAACTGCTGGGGGATATCAACTGGGTGCGCCCCTCCCCTTGGCATTCCTAACTGTGAGCTCAGTAACCTGTTCCACACCCTTGAAGGTGATCCTGCTTTAAATAGCCCAAGGCAGCTAACTCCTAAAGCTCAGAAGACTTAGATTTTTTCATGGATCAGCTTCCAAAAATCTTACCTCTCCAGATTTAATCCCGGAGAAAAGGTATGGTTCTTGGTCTTCAACACTCCGGAGTCTCCAACTGCTGCTATAGCCCAATTATCTGGACCATTAGAATGGGTTTACTTACATAACAAGCAGAATCATACTGCTACACCTTACCTTGAGATGATAGCTAACCTCATAATTAAGGGAAGATCAAGAACCCAAGTATTACTTGGACATGATCCCCATGTAATTGTACTACCTGACCCTAAAAGAAATTGAAGCTGTTTTACCACTCAGTGAAATCCTTCAGAGAGCTTTAGCAGATTTTTCAGGAGAAATATCTTATCATTACCCAGCTGGAAAAACCTGGGAATTTCTGAAAAGGACACCTTTTTGTAATTTCCACCATTGTCCGCTCCTCTCCCATTCCTGATGCTCCAGTGTATTATATTGATGGCTCCTCATCAGGAAGGGGTGGAATTAAAGGTCCTTCATTGACCACTACTGTGCATACAAAGTTATAAATCTGCCCAACAAGTGGAACTCGCCACCCTGATACATTTACTATCCCATGTATCTGGCCTATGTAATGTGGTGAGTGATTCTGCATATGTAGTTGGTTTATTTCCTGGAATTGTCACTGCTTCTTTAAATGCCCATAATCTTATAATTCAGGAGCTACTCCATAAACTACAAGATCTCCTCCGAAATAGAACATTCCCCTATATACATCTCCCCACATCCGTTCTCACAGCCGACTCCCTGGGCCAATGGTTCGAGGGAAAGCGAGCAGCAGATCTCTTGGCAGCACCAGTATTTAAATCAGCTGAGGAAGAGCACCAGACTCTACATACAAATGCCCGCTGCCTTCATGTACACCATGGCATCCCATGGAGACAAGCTAGACAAATTGTCCGCAACTGTCCTGTCTGTGCTCCTTTACATTGTACATCTCATGTAGCAGGAGCAAATCCCTCGAGGTTTACAGACAAACCAATTGTGGCAGATGGATATAACTCATACTAACTTATTTCCCAACAAACCTTTCCTTCATGTGGTCATCGATACATATTCCCGGTTTATATGGGCTGTTCCTATGGCGTCTGAAAGAGCTAAATCTGTTTGTTCATTTTTACTCCAGTGCTTCTCCGTCATGGGTGTTCCCCATACCATAAAAACAGATAATGGTCCTGCTTACACCAGCAAAACCTTCAAATCCTTTTTGCGAGGAATGGCAGATCAAACATATTACAGGAATTCCATATAATCCACAAGGACAAGGAATTGTTGAGCGTGCCCACAGAGCGCTTAAAACTCAGTTATTAAAGCAACGAAAAACAAGTATGCCTCCAATGGATTCTTTATCTTTAACATTATTCACCTTAAACTTCTTAAATATACCTCAAGGGGAGATCCCTATACCGCGGCTGAACGTCACTTTCAAGAAGATATGCAAACTCAAAAAAAGTCAATTCACCTATCTGGGTGAAAATTGATGATAAATGGATTGCAGATCACCTCCTCATTCGGGGAAGAGGTTCACAATCACGATCCGCGGTCTTCCCGTTGATCATCTATTTGCTAGAGCGGGCACCAGTAATATCTCCATATGTCCTGTCTCTCATGCCAGTAGAGCCAGGGGTATCGGCTTGCTACAGGAACATAAAGAGCCTCAAACCACTATATTAGGTCATGGGAATGACCTAATATAATTGTTACTGGAATTTGGCATATCATATACAACACGAGAAGCTTGCCAGGCTTGCCGAGGCGGGAGGCAAACTCTTTTTAAACACCTCCAAATAAAGCAAAATTGATGAACCGGCGCGGCGCAAGCGCGCCCGCGAGCCGGGCTGTGCCTGGCTGGTCTGCTGGGTGGAGTTCTGAGGAGAGGGGAAGTCGAAAGTGGAAAATGGCGGCGCCGTGGAGTGAGGGACGGGTGGTCTGGCTTGTTGTGGAGGCTCTGCCGAAGTGGTGGAGCCAGGGCTAGGACCCGCCATGCCTCCTGACTGCCTCATGAGCGGCTGTGCACAGGGAGAGCAAGGAACAGCTCTGTCCCATGTGTGAGAGTCTCTGGACCAGCATACCTGGGCCGGATTGAGGGAAAAAAGTTGCTGCAGGGTGGGTGTCGGTGATCCGGGGAAGAGGTTATGCTTTCATTTCTACAGATGATAACCCTGCCAAGAAACTCTGCGTTCCTCTGCGACTTGTTTTTTTTTTTTTTTTTTTTTTTTTAATTTTTTTTATTTTTACAATTACAAAGATATACAATTAAAAAGTTCATATTTGGGTTTTTGGTCATACAGTGTAGCAGCACCCATCCCGCCACCAGTGCCCATCTCCCACCACCAACGTCCCGGTTCCCTCCCCCTCCCCCAGCCCTCCTCCATGGCAGGTTCTTTATTTCTTTTCCATTTCTCTATCTTTCTCTTTTCCTTCCTCTCCAGACTATGGATTACAGAACATACATTAAAGGGTTGTCATGTGTATCCTTTTGCCTCTATTTAATGCTCAGTTCTAGGTTGGCATTAGTACCCTCACAATTGTTAGCACACTGTTCCATTTTCTGTCTTACCTAGCCTCCTGACTCCCACACGTTTGTGATAATTTCCACCTTTGACAGGACCTCCTGATGTATGTTTCACTTGACCTTGGATATTGGTATCATAATATGTACCTATATATTTATGTTATGCAGATAAATGCAGTCATTCTGTAACTGTCTCTCTCCTTCTGGCTAATTTCGCTCCAACATAATCTTCTCCATGTCCATCCATTTGTAGGCAAATTTTATAACTTCATTTTTCCTAACAGCTGCATAGTATTCCATTGTGTAGATGTACCAAAGCTTTTTTATCCAGTCATCGATTTTCGGGCACTCGGGTTTGCTTCCAGATTCTGGCTATTGTGAATAATGCTGCTATGAACATAAAAGTAGGGATGGTGTTTCCGCTGCGTATTTTTGGTTTCCCAGAGTAGATTCCCAGGAGTGGTATGGCTGGGTCAAATGGGAGTTCAATTTCTAGTCTTTGGAGGAATGTCCATATTGTTTTCCAGAAAGGCTGTACCAGCCGGCATTCCCACCAACAATGGATGAGTGTCCCCCTTTTCCCCACACCCACGCCAGCACTTGTTGTTCTTGCTCTTTTGAATATGTGCCCAGTCTCTGTGGTGTAAAAGTGGTATCTCATTGTTGTTTTGATTTGCATCTCTCTGATGATTAGTGATGATGAGCATTTTTTCATATGTTTTTTGGCCATTCGAATTTCTTCCTTGCTGAAGTTTCTGTTCATTTCTTCTCCCCATTTTTTGATGGGGGTTGTTTGTTTTCTTCTTGTAAAGTTCTACCAGTGCCTGATATATCCTGGATATTAACCCCTTATCAGATGGGTATTGGGTGAATATTCTTTCCCATTCTGTGGACTGCTTTTTGTATCTTAGTCACTGTTTCTTTTTGAGGTGCAGAAGCTTTTTTAGTTTCATGTAGTCCCATATATTTATCTTTTCTTCTAGTTGCTTTGTTAGAGATGTTTCATCTTTGAAGATGCCTTTAGCTTCAATGTCATGGAGGGTTTTTCCTATATTTTCTTCAATGTACTTTATGGATTCAAGTCTGATATTGAGATCTTTAATCCACTTTGATCTGATTTTTTGTGCATGGTGTTAGACACAGGTCCAAATTCATTTTTTTACATGTCGCTGCCCAGTTTTCCCAACACCACTTATTGAAGAGGCTTTCCCTTACTCCATTTTAGACTCGTTGCACCTTTATCAAAGATTAAATGATCATGTGTTTGAGGTTGGGTGTCCAGGATACTCAATTCTATTCCATAGGTCCACGGGTCTGTTTTTATTCCAATACCATGCTGTTTTTTAATTACTACTGCCTTGTAGTACAGTTTGAAGTTGGGTAAGGTGATGCCTCCCATCTTCTTTTTCCCGAGGATTGCTTTAGCTATCCTTGGGGGTTTATCGTTCCATACAAATTTCAGGATTGTTTGGTCAATTTCTTTGAAGAATGTCATGGGTATCCTCATAGGGACTGCATTGAATCTGTATAGAGCTCTAGGGAGTATTACCATTTTGACAATGTTGATTCTCCCCATCCATGAGCAGGGAATGTGTTTCCATTTCCTTGTGTCCTCTTTTATCTCTTGGAGCAGTGTCTTGTAGTTTTCTTTGTACAGGTCCTTTACACACTTGGGTAAGTTGATTCCTAGGTATTTGATTTTCTGTGGCACAATTGTGAATGGAATTGTTTCCTTAATATCCCTTTCTTCTCTTTCGTTATTTGTATATAGGAAAGCCACCGACTTTTTGCGTGTTGATTTTGTATCCTGCCACTCTACTATATGCCTCTATTGTTTCTAGGAGTTTTTTTGGTAGAGAGTTTAGGGTTCTCTAGGTATAATATCATGTCATCTGCAAATAATGATAGCTTGACTTCTTCCTTGCCTATCTGGATGCCCTTGATGTCCTTTTCTTCTCTGATTGCTATCGCAAGTACTTCCAGTACTATATTGAATAAAAGAGGTGAGAGTGGGCAACCTTGTCTTGTCCCTGATCTCAGGGGAAGGCTTTCAACTTTTCCCCCATTGAGAATGATGCTCGCTGTGGGCTTTTGGTAGATGGCTGTAACTATCTTGAGGAAAGTCCCTTCAATTCCCCATTTTCTGGAGGGTTTTAATCATGAACGGGTGCTGGATCTTGTCAAATGCTTTCTCTGCGTCTATTGATAGGATCATATGGTTTTTATTTTTTCTCTTATTGATATGATGTATTATGTTGATTGACTTGCGAATGTTGAACCATCCTTGCATACCGGGATGAATCCTACTTGGTCATGATGTATAATCTTCTTGATGAGTCTTTGGATTCTGTTTGCTAGTATTTTGTTGAAGATCTTAGCATCCGTGTTCATCAGGGATATTGGTCTGTAGTTTTCTTTCTTTGTGTTGTCTCTCCCTGCTTTGGGTATCAGGGTGATATGTGCCTCGTAGAAGCTGTTTGGGAGTGTTTCTGTTTCTTCTATTTCCTGGAAGAGCTTGAACAGGACTGGCAGTAGGTCCTCCTTAAAAGGTTTGGTAGAGTTCACTAGGGAATCCGTCTGGACCTGGGCTTTTGTGTTTGGGAAGTCTTTTTAATTACTGTTTCTATTTCCTCAATGGTGATAGGCTTATTCAGGTATTGGAGGTCTTCTTTGTTTCAGCCGTGGGAGGTTATAGGACTTCAGGAATTGATCCATTTCTTCTAGATTCTCATGTTTCACGGCATACAGGCTCTCAAAGTAATCTCTGATGATCTTTTTGGATTTCTGTGGTTTCTGTTGTGATGTCACCCTTTTTATTTCTGATTCTGTTTATTTGGGTTCTCTCTTTCCCTGTCCTTACAAGTCTTGCCAATGGTTTGTCAATCTTGTTTATTTTTTTCAAAAAAACCAGCCCTTGGTTTCATTAATCTTTTGGATTGTTTTTTTTTGGTTTCCAACTCATTGATTTCCTCTCTAAGTTTTATTATTTCCTTTTTTTCTGCCTGGGTTGGGCTCCTTTTGTTGGTCTTTCTCTAATGTCTTCAGCTGCTGTAGTCAGGTTATTTATGTGGGCCCTTTCTTGTTTCCTGATGAATGCTTGCAGAGCTATAAATTTCCCTCCTAACACGGCTTTTTGCCGTGTCCCACAAGTTCTTATAGTTGGTGTCTTCATTTTCATTTGTTTCCAGAAATCTTTGGATTTCCTGTTTGATTTCTTCTATGACCCATTTGTTGTTCAGGAGTGAGCTGTTCAGTTTCCAGGTGTTTGGTTTGACTCCCTGTTTCTGTGTACGGTTAACTTCCATTTTCAGTGCATCATGGTCTGAAAAGATAGCTGACACAATTTCTATCTTTTTAATTTTATTGAGGTATGCTTTGTGGCTCAGCATGTGGTCTATCTTTGGAGAATGTTCCATGTGCACTAGAGAAAAATGTGTATTCAGCTTTTTTTGGCATGAAAAGCCCTGTATATATCCACTAGCTCTCTTTTCTTCCATTTCTTCCTTCAGGGCCAATATTTCCTTGGTGAGTTTCAGTCTTGTTGATCTATCCATCGTTGATAGAGCAGTGTTGAAGTCTCCAACTATTATTGTGCTACTGTTAATGTCTTCTTTGAGGTCTCTTAGCAGTTGTTTTATGTATTTTGCTGGCCCCTCGTTGGGTGCATATATGTTTAGTAGTGTAATTTCTTCCTGGTGTACATACCCCTTAAGTAATAAGAAATGGCCTTCGTTGTCCCTTCTAACCTTTTTTCAGCCTGAAGTCTATATTATCTGATACTAATATGGCCACACCAGCCTTTTTGGAGGAGTTGTTTGCATGGAGAATGGTCTTCCAACCTTTGACTTTGAGTCTGTGTTTGTTCTGATTATTCAGATGTGTTTCTTGTAGACAGCAGAATGTTGGGTTCAATTTTTTTAATCCATTTTGTTACTCTGTGTCTCTTAATTGGTGCATTTAGACCATTGACATTGAGAGAGATTATTGTCATCGGATTTTTGTGCCATCTTTCTGTTTGTGCTTGTTGTGCTTATGGGTTTGGTCGTATTACAGTAGACCCTTCAGTCCTTCTTTTTAAGGTTGGTTTTGGGTCCATGAAGTTCCTGAGTTGTTGCTTATCCATGAAGTTGTGTATCTTTCCTTCATATCTGAATGTGAGTCTGGCCGGGTAAAGAATTCTTGGTGAGGCCTGCAGTTCATTCAGCCTTTTCACAATATCCCACCATTGTTTTCGGGCTCGGAGTGTTTCATCAGAGAAGTCTGCTGTAAATCTTAGAGATGTTCCTTTGTATGTGATTTCCTTCTTTGATCTTGCTGCTTTCAGTATTCTATCTCTATCTATAGTTTTTGTCATTTTAATTAAGATGTGTCTTGGAGTATTCTTGTTGGGGGTTTCTTTTAGCATGGTATCCCTACGGGCCTCCCTGGATCTTGAGGCAAGTGTTTTTTTAGTTCGGGAACTTCTCAGCAATGATGGCTTTTGACAGTTTCTTCTTCATCAGGGTTTTCTTCTTGCCCTTCTGGGACCCCAATGATCCGTATGTTGTTTCTTCTGGCTTCATCCCGATTATCTCTTGTTGTCTGTTCGGTAATTGTGAGTCTTTTTTTCTATCTTCTGGTGTTGTGTAGAGAATCTTTGGAGCAGCGTCTTCGAGATCACTAATTCTTTCTTCAGTAGCTATTATTCTGCTATGCTGGCTTTCCACTGTGTTTTTCATTTCATTTACCTCATTTTTAATATATGTCATTTCCATTTGCATTTTCCTCACTTCTTCTATCATGTCCTCTTGTATTTTATTGAGTTTGCATTCCATTGCTTCTTTGAATTCCTTATGACTCCTTAACATTTCTTTCCGAAATTCCTTATCAGAGAGGTTATATAACTCATTGGTATTGCTTGGCTCATCTGGACTAGTGACTTCACTCACAGAGCTGGATGGAACTTTGCGTTGCCTTACCATTTTGACTATTGTAGGTTGCAAATGTGGGGTCTTGGATGACAGGATAGTACAGTTAGTAGGTGTCTGGTCTGTTTGCGAGTTTGGGTGGGTAGCAAGGATGTTGGAACCAAGGTTCAGTGGTTCCTCATGCAAGATAGGTAGTAAAAAGGTTTGATGCGGCCGGCGCTAGTGCCATGCGGTTTTGAGTTTTTGGGATGATTCCCGAGGCGCAGGGCCCAAGGTTCCAGCTGAGTGAAACCAAGGCAGTTAGCCTTGGTTCCCGTTGATGGAGTTTCCGGCTCTTCCCTGGGGCAGTTTGGGTCACGCGGAGACGCAAGGGATCACGCACACACCTGGCGGGGGGAGATTTTCAGCCGGTCCCAGGGCGCAGCGCCCAAGTTTCCGCGGTGAAACCAAGGCAGTTAGCCTTGGTTCCCGTTGATGGAGTTTCCGCTCTTCCCTGGGGCAGTTTGGGTCTGTCGAGCCTTGGGGTCTAGAAGTAATTTTGTCTTTGTCTGCTCTCTCTTGCATGGGAGGAAATTTCAAAACTAGTTTGACATCGCCAGAGAACAATCATATTTACTTTATAATCAGGCGAAGTTCCACAATGAAATTGATCTCACATCGTCTTCAACAGAAGGTGTTATCTGACCAGTATTTGCGCTTTGTCCCAAAATTCCAAACAGGATGGGGACCACTGTCCTCGCCGTGCAAAAATTCTACTTCCGCAGCTTGGGAAAGGCTGGGGAGTTTAGAAGGAACTCCCAGAGCAGGAAGAAGCCTGGCTGGGAACTCTTTGGCACCATTGCGGCAGCTTGTAGGAGGAATACCATCCATTATTAAACATCGATGTAGGGAATACAACCAACTGGTTCAACACCTCCATGATATGCGAAAGGAATACCCAGAGAAAGACCACAAAAATAAAAACTGTTTCCAAGAATCTCTCGAGCCTGTTGCCAGCGTGGCAGGTCGGAAAAGCCCTCAGAACTTAATACTAATGTACAAACTTGCTAAGCAGTTGCAGAAAAAGAGAGATAAAAGAAGACCTACTCAAGACAGAAGAGCAGAAATACTGGAAGATCGCCCAGCAGAAAGCTGGGGAAGAAGCATTACTGCCCTGTCCTTTTGCCAACTATAAGACCAAGATGACTGCCACTCCAATGCCTGATTCTATCACGTATTCCAGAAAGACAATGGAGATTATCGATGACTTCTACAGCTACTCAAATCTGCTGGTAGCCGTCCACCACCTTACAGCGCCACCCAGATTCCACGGATATGTCATTTCCCAACTCTCCCTTCAAAATCCGACATGCCATCTTGTCGGTAAAAAGAAAGGAACCAACGCAGGCGAACAAGGGAAGTCAGACCCGGGCTTTTCCTGAAGAGAATCACCTTTCTTGCTCATCCCATTTTTTAGCTCGGCTCTTCACGATTACCCTGTCTAAGATGCAAAGTGCCCTCCCAATGGAAAACCAGCCAGGAACTGATTCTACTGTTCAAGAAAGAGACGCATTCGCGACATCGGCAACTATACGCCCCCATCTGCCTGTTGTCCGTCATCTACAAACTGTTTTGGGTTATCACACAGCACAGGAGTTGTAAGATACTAGATGAAGGACCAACCATGCGAGCAAGCAGGCTTCTGGAAAGGATTCAGCACAATCGACCATATCCACACAGTAACAAAGCTCATTGAGGTTTGGCAAGAGATGTATCTTTGCTTTCTGTCGTTCATTGATTTAAAGAGATCCTTTGATTCTGTGTGGAGCCTGAAGCTGTCATTGAAGCCCTATCAAACAGGAATTGAATTTCAAACTGACCTGCAGCAAGATCCTTTGTGAAACTGTATTGGATTCTCCAAGGGATCTCGTGAGGCTCTGCAAGTAATCATGATGTGTCAAAAAAAGGAGTTCGACAGGGTGATACCTTTTCACCCAAAGGCTGTTATTTCCGATATCATCATGCGAACAATTAGAATGGGAAGGAATGGGAGTGAAGATCAGACGGTTTAGCTTACACCACCTCCATTCCGCTGTGACATTGTTCTAATAACGCTTGCAAGCATTAGTAAGCGGCGTCTGTGACGCTGGCTTGAGAATATGGAAGATGGGTCTATAGCTGAATCTGGAAGAAAACTGTGTTCGTGAAAAATGAAGTAGTTCAAGAGGCCCCATTACTCAATGGAACAGAGACATCTCTGAATGGAGCATTTATGTGTACCTAGGTGGAGAAGTCAACATGATGAACGACCTAAAACCTGAAGCTATGCGCAAGAGGAAGACGGCATGGAATGCCTTGCTGAACATCAGAAGAAACGCTAAGGGAAATGAGAATGTCAAGCTCAGGGGCATCTGTGACTACACCATTTCTCACCGTGCCTTAACACCTGAGAACTGGACCCTACGAAAGCAGGTTAGGGGAGATATTGAGACCTCCACAGAGAATTGCTCCGCAAAAGCTCTACTTGGAATTTCACGCCTCACTCAAGTAAAGAGAAGAGAATCGGAGTTCCAGCTTCACGTCTATTCCAGAATCAGGATGATGCATCTCGTTTTCAGAAAGCATCGAAAATCAGGAATGAGCTGGATATGTAATGCAAAATTTGGAGATGACTTTACAGACTGGATCTCACGGGATGTCTAAAGATCACATGGCCACCCCCACCTACAAGAAAGTCAGACTTCCCCTTGTCGCTGACCCTGAAGAATGGTTTGAGGAGCTCTTCATATTCCCACTGGAGTCCGGCCAAATACTTATTAGGCTACATTGACATGTGATAGGGTCCAATAGAAATGTACTGGTGCCCGCTCGGGCAAATGCATGAGAATAATGGGAAGTTCAAGTAGTTCAAAGTAAGACATAATCAGAGAAATTACTAGAGTCAGAGCAATAATTAAAAACAGGTAGAGAACTTTTCTTTTGCTTGCCTGCCCAATAGAAATTTGATACCTGC
>JAJIBD010022052.1:0-58499 GCA_021461705.1 Cryptotis parvus
ATGTCACCATTTTTATTTCTGATTCTGTTTATTTTGGTTCTCTCTTTCCCTGTCCTTACAAGTCTTGCCAATGGTTTGTCAATCTTGTTTATTTTTTTCAAATGATCAGCTCTTGGTTTCATTAATCTTTTTTGGATTTTTTTTTTTGGTTTCCAATTCATTGATTTCCTCTCTAAGTTTTATTATTTCCTTTTTTTCTGCCTGGGTTTGGTTCCCTTTATTGGTCTTTCTCTAATGTCTTCAGCTGTGTAGTCAGGTTATTTATGTGGGTCCTTTCTTGTTTCCTGATGAATGCTTGCAGAGCTATAAACTTCCCCTCTTAACACGGCTTTTGCCGTGTCCCACAAGTTCTTATATTTGGTGTCTTCATTTTCATTTGTTTCCAGAAATCTTTGGATTTCCTGTTTGATTTCTTCTATGACCCATTTGTTGTTCAGGGAGTGAGCTGTTCAGTTTCCAGGTGTTTGGTTTGACTCCCTGTTTCTGTGTACGGTTAACTTCCATTTTCAGTGCATCATGGTCTGAAAAGATAGCTGACACAATTTCTATCTTTTTTAATTTTATTGAGGTATGCTTTGTGGCTCAGCATGTGGTCTATCTTGAGAATGTTCCATGTGCACTAGAGAAAAATGTGTATTCAGCTTTTTTGGCATGAAAAGCCCTGTATATATCTACTAGCTCTCTTTCTTCCATTTCTTCCTTGAGGGCCAATATTTCCTTGGTGAGTTTCAGTCTTGTTGATCTATCCATCGTTGTTAGAGCAGTGTTGAAGTCTCCAACTATTATTGTGCTACTATTAATGTCTTCTTTGAGGTCTTTTAGCAGTTGTTTTATGTATTTTGCTGGCCCCTCGTTGGGTGCATATATGTTTAGTAGTGTAATTTCTTCCTGGTGTACATACCCTTAAGTAATAAGAAATCGCCTTCATTGTCCCTTCTAACTTTTTCAGCCTGAATTCTATATTATCTGATACTAATACGGCCACACCAGCCTTTTTGGAGGAGTTGTTTGCATGGAGAATGTTCTTCCAACCTTTGACTTTGAGTCTGTGTTTGTTCCTGATTATTCAGATGTGTTTCTTGTAGACAGCAGAATGTTGGGTCTAATTTTTTAATCCATTTTGTTACTCTGTGTCTCTTAATTGGTGCATTTAGACCATTGACATTGAGAGAGATTATTGTCATCGGATTCTGTGCCATCTTTCTGTTTGTGCTTGTTGTGCTTATGGGTTTGGTCGTATTACAGTAGTCCCCTTCAGTCCTTCTTTTAAAGTTGGTTTTGAGTCCATGAAGTTCCTGAGTTGTTGCTTATCCATGAAGTCATGTATCTTTTCCTTCATATCTGAATGTGAGTCTGGCCGGGTAAAGAATTCTTGGTGAGGCCTGCAGTTCATTGAGCCTTTTCACAATATCCCACCATTGTTTTCGGGCTCGGAGTGTTTCATCAGAGAAGTCTGCTGTAAATCTTAGAGATGTTCCTTTGTATGTGATTTCCTTCTTTGATCTTGCTGCTTTCAGTATTCTATCTCTATCTATAGTTTTTGTCATTTTATTTAAGATGTGTCTTGGAGTATTCTTGTTGGGGTTTCTTTTTAGCAGGTATCCTACGGGCCTCCTGGATCTTGAGGCAAGCATTCTTTAGTTCGGGAACTTCTCAGCAATGATGGCTTTGACAGTTTCTTCTTCATCAGGGGTTTTTTTTTGCCCTTCTGGGACCCCAATGATCCGTATGTTGTTTCTTCTGGCTTCATCCCGATTATCTCTTGTTGTCTGTTGGGTAATTGTGAGTCTTTTTTTCTATCTTCTGGTGTTGTGTAGAGAATCTTTGGAACGCATCTTCGAGATCACTAATTCTTTCTTCAGTAACTATTATTCTGCTATGATGGCTTTCCACTGTGTTTTTCATTTTATTTACCTCATATTTAATATATGTCATTTCCATTTGCATTTTCCTCACTTCTTCTATCATGTCCTCCTGTATTTTATTGAGTTTGCATTCCATTGCTTCTTTGAATTCCTTATGACTCCTTAACATTTCTTTCCAAAATTCCTTATCAGAGAGGTTATACAACTCCATTGGTATTGCTTGGCTCATCTGGACTAGTGACTTCACTCACAGAGCTGGATGGAACTTTGCGTTGCCTTACCATTATGATTTTTGTAGTTTGTAAATGTGGGGTCTTGGGTGACTAGATAGTACAGTTAGTAGGTGTCTGGTCTGTTTGCAGAGTTTGGGTGGGTAGCAAGGATGTAGGAACCAAGGTTCACTGGTACCTCATGCAAGATAGGTAGTAAGAGGGTCCGCGGACAAGCTAGCATCCGTGTGGTTTTGAGTTTTGGGATGATCCCGGAAGCGCAGGGGCCCGCGGGTGAAACCAAGGCAGTTTGCCTTGGTTCCTGTTGATGGAGTTTCCGCTCTCCCTGGGCAGTTTGGTTCCGCGGAGTCACAGGGGGTCACGCACACACCTGTGGGGGAAGATTTCCAGCTGGTCCTGTGGGGGAGATTTCAGTCGGTCCCCGGGAGCGCAGCCCTAAGGGTTCAAGGTGAAACCAAGGCAGTTTCCCTTGGTTCCCGTTGACGGAGTTTCTGCTCTTCCCTGGGACAGTTTGGGTCTGTGGAGACGCAGGGGTCTAGGGAAGTAATTTTTTTGTCTTTGTCTGCTCTCTCTTGCATGGGAGGAATTTCAAAACTGAGTTTTGACATCTTAGGAATAATCATATTTTAACATAATCAGGCAGTTCCACAATGAAATTGATCACATCATCTTCAACAGAAGGTGTTTATCTGACCGATGTTGCTGCTGTCCCAAAATTCCAAACAGGATCGGACCACTGTCTCCTTCTGCAAAATTCTACTTCCCGCAACAGGGAGAAAAGGCTGCAAAGTTTAAGAAGGAACTCCCAGAACGACCACCAACTGGGAACTCTTTGGCACCATTGCAGCAACATGGGAAGATACCATCATTGTCGACATCGATGTAGAATACAACCAACTGGTTCAGCACCTCCATGATTGTGCGAAGAATGCCGAGAGAGAGAGAAAGACACAAAATAAAGCCTGTTTTCAGAATCTCTCGAGCTCATTTGCCAACGTGGCAAGGCGCGACCCTCAGGAGACCAAATGCTAATGTACAAGCTTGCTAAACGGTGCAGAAAAGAGATAAAAGAAGACCTCAAGACAGAAGAGCAGAAATACTGGAAGATGTAGCAGAAGCTGGGAAAAGCATTCGCACTGCCTGCCTGTCCTTTGCCAACTATAAGACCAAGATGACTGCCCTCCAATGCCCTGATGGATCTATCACATCTTCCAGAAAGACAATGGAGAAGATTATCGATGACTTCTACTCAAATCTCTTTGATAGCCACGTCCACCTGCCCACATACCAAATTCCACAGGATGGATATGTCATTCCCAACTTTCTCCCTTCTGAAATCCGACATGCCATCTTGTCGGTAAAGAAGGGAACAGCACCAGGCCCAGACAAAGTCAGACCCGAACACCTGAAGAATCTGCCTTCTGTACTCATCAATACACTAGCTCGGCTCTTCACAGGTTACCTGTCTGAATGCAAAGTGCCCTCCCAATGGAAAACCAGCGGGACAGTTCTACTGTTCAAGAAAGGAGACATTCACGACATCGGCAACTATCGCCCCATCTGCCTGTTGTCCGTCATCTACAAGCTGTTTACACGAGTTATCCTGAACAGGATTGGCAGAATACTAGATGAAGAACAACCATGCGAGCAAGCAGGCTTCTGGAAAGGATTCAGCACAATCGACCATATCCACACAGTAACAAAGCTCATTGAGGTTTGTAGGGAGTACAATATGCTGCTCTGTCTCACGTTCATTGATTTAAAGAAATCCTTTGATTCTGTGTAGACTGAAGCTGTCATTGAAGCCCTAGCCAAACAGGGTGTTCAAACCCAATATAGCAAGATCCTTTGTGAGCTGTATTATGGATTCACCTCCAGGATCTCATCATTCTACAAAGAAGTAATCATTGATGTCAAAAAAGGGGTTCGACAGGGTGATACCTTTTCACCAAAACTGTTCAGTGCCACCCTCGATATCATCATGCGACAATTAGAATGGGAAGGAATGGGAGTGAAGATAGACGGTTTGGCAACTACACCACCTCCCGCTTCGCTGATGACATTGTTCTAATAACACCAAACATTAGCCAAGCGGCACAAATGCTGGCTGACTTCAACCGAGAATGTGGAAAGATAGGTCTATAGCTGAATCTAAAGAAAACAATGTTCATGAAAAATGAAGTAGTTCCAGAGGCCCCATTCACTCTCAATGGAACAGACATCTCTGAATGGAGCATTTATGTGTACCTAGGTCGAGAAGTCAACATGATGAACGACCTAAAACCTGAGCTGCGCAGGAGGAAGAGAGCGGCATGGAATGCCTTCAAAGGCATCGAAGAAATAGCTAAAAGGAAAAAGAATGTCCAGCTCAGGGCACATCTCTTCGACTCCACCATTCTCCCTGCATTAACATACACCTCAGAAACCTGGACCCTACGAAAGCAGGTTGAGAATGCTATTCGGGTCTCCCAGAGAGGTATCGAAAAAGCTCTACTTGGAATTTCACGCCTCACTCAAGTAAGAGAAGGAATCCGGAGTTCCAACTTCCGTCACTATTCCAGAATCAGGGATGCTGTCTCGTTTTTCCAAGGCATCGAAAATCAGATAGGCTGGATATGTAATGCAATTTGGAGATGACTGCTTGACTTTACAGACTGGATCTCACGGGATGTCTAAAGATCACATGGCCACCCACCTACAAGAAGGTCAGACTTCCTTGTCATGACCCTGAAGGAATGGTTTGAGGCTCTTCATATTCCTGAGTCAACCAGATGCTATTGGGCTACATTGGCATGTGATAGGGTCCAATAGAAATGTTACTGGTGCCCGCTCGAGCAAATGCATGAATAATGGGATTCAAGTGATTCAAGTGAACATAATCAGAGGGGAAATTACTAGAGTCAGAGCAATAGTAAAGCAGGTGAGGTGCTTTCTTTTGCTTGCTGCCAATAGAAATTTGATACCTGCACCTTGACAGTAGTGGTCCCAGAATGCAGAGTCAGGAGTAAGCCCTGAGCACCAAAACCAAAACAAAAAAAGAATTCGACCATACACAACAAGAAAATAAACTTATTAGGATAGGAATCATGACTTGGTCTACAGTAAAGTGATACTTTCAAGGTATCTTTAACAAGGATGCAGGGAATTTTAAAAGAATATCTAACTAGGAAGTGATCTAAGTCTTAGAAAATTTGTTTTGCAATTTTGTACTCATGACAGGAGTCTTATGTGAGAAAATTAGTTTGTTCACGTCTTTTGTAACTATATGGTCTTCCTGTTCCTTTCTTGAGCATCGTCAAAGAGAAATCAGTAAGTGAGTGTTCTTTCATAGTCCCAACTGAGAGTTAGTTCAGGCTGCTGGATGGGACTACTAATTCTTCACTTAGAAGTCTCAACATGGTGTCTTGGAAACAAAATGGAGTTTCTCTGAGTCAAAATAGCTCCCACAGTTTGTTTTAAATAGAAATTATTTTTATCAGGTGCTTCTGATCTTCTGAATGCTGAATTAGTGGGTCTTGAGTCTCCTAAAATACCCTGTCATGTTAGAAGGCTGGACTCTTAATTAAAAATAGAAGCTATAACCACATTAGCTATTAGAGCATGGACCATTAGTTGACCTATGCACATAGAGAAGTCACTTTTGTGTGTGTTAGCAGCAGACTGGTGACTATCATTCCATGTTCTACCACTTGATCCTTTCCTTTGGGGAAATATAGAGAAAAAAATTGGGACATGTATGATAAGTAGCTGAAGAAAGTTTATTTTATTTTATTTCCTACTCTAAATCATTTCAGAAAAGTAAAAACAAGTATTTGTTGTCTTAAGTGCCTCGAAGCAATATTGAAATTCAGAGCATTGGATCATTAAACAATAATATTTTCAAATATAAAGTCTATGATTTAGTCAATTGGAAAGCTCATTTTTCTGAGAACCCAAGATGTTTAACATGTTGCTTTGTGCTCGAATCTATGATCTGTGTGTTGTTTGTGCTTTCAGATAAATCCATGAGTTTGCATAATGACTAACAATTACTAATGGCATTTACTCTGAGATAATGTACAGTATTTTAAATTGATAATAACTTAAAAGAAAACAACTTCCTGGGGCATGTAGATAATCCACAGAACTGGAGTACAAAATTTTCATCTTGGGAACCTGAGTTGGAATCCTAGCGCCACATGATCCCCTGAGCTAGAGAGTGACCCCCCATGCACTGAGCCAGTGAGCTGGGAGTATTCCTAAGGGCATTCCTCCCAAATAGAACAAACAAGAACACTCCTTCGTCTGTACTCTACACTACTACATGATTAGTTTTGAAATTAGCATTTTTATTTATTATTTAAAGTATTCTGCCCCTGGAGGTGTTGCAGGTGTGGCTGTGGTGCCCGGCTGCATTGGCAGTGGCAGACAGGAGACAGGCTTGTTTACACCCAGGGCTCTGCCTGTGGGTCCTGGATAGTTGATGGTCTGACATAGAAAAAGACTGGGTTCCCTGGGGTGAACCCAGAGCCGTGGCAGAGCCTGGCAAGCTACCTGTGGAGTATTTGCTATGCCCAAAACAGTAACAATAACAGATCTCATTCCCAATGAATGGATACGTTACTGGCACCTGCTCGAGCAATTGATGAACAATGGGAAGACAAGTGATAAGATTTAAAGGATACCATTATTTACATGTGGAATTATAATTTTCCAAATTGGCAATCCAGTTTTCTTATTCTCTACCTTTTATTTCTTGTTTTACTGTTTTTCTCTGCCATTTCCATTGCCTCCACTGCTCTGATGGTCTTGTCTATTTGTCACTGTCAGTTGAGTAGATAACATGTTCTTTAAATTTTTATCTAATATAAGCCAGCATCATAAATTTCTATTAATTTGTTTCTATACTATACAGTATGCACTGAGATATTTGGAATTCATAGAAAACTTTTATTTTCTTTTATTTTTTGCATAAAAGTCTTCAAATATAATACTTTAATACTTCTTTATACTTGCAGAGCTATTTTCAGAGAAAAAGTGTTAAATTAGATATGAAATTTCTTTTTTTTACTAGCATGTTAAATTGTTAAAATCAACATTATAGGGGTGGATAGAGCCTACCTTGATCACCTTGTATTGTCAGTAGATATTACCATGTTTGACTCATAGCAGAAATGTTTGTTGAATAAGTAAATGGATGAAATAATAGTAAATGCAGTGGTACAATATTGTAAAGATGTACTATTTTAAGTAATCTGGCAGAAACTTGAAAATATACTATACACATACACTAGTATTTCTTAAGGAACGGAAAGTTACCATTATAGATTTCATTTTAAGGAGGAAAAGGATGAACTAGAATAGCCTAGGTTTTATTAATAGATATTTAAATTTATTATATTGTTGGAATAATTGAACTTGAGGTACTTCTCAACACTGATTATGACTAAATTTTATATTTAGAACTTTTCATGAAAGTTGTCTATTCTTTTGTTTTTATTCTGTCTTCCTCTTACATTGACATTGACAAAAACATTCTAATTTCATTCTTTCTAGCATACATCTTCTATGATTCATCTCTTCAATGTTAAAAATTGAATTATATATATACTTATATATTAATAATATTTTTCATTTATTTTTGATTAGGTCCTTGTTCCTCTCTTCCCATATTTCCCTCATTCATGATAAAATGTAATTCATTTTGTAGCATTCTCAACACACAGTCACTTTGTGATGGATGCAAATTGAAACCTAAACTTCCTGAAAAATTTTATTGCATGCATAGAACATTTTATAGACAAGTTCTAAATGAATCCATAAGAACTGTTACACCGATAAGCAGTATATATATCAACAGAAAATGAGTTGAGCTGATTTTAATTGCTATACTTGATACAAATTTTACCAATCATTATATAATACTCAATATTACCAAATAAGCTTTATCATTTGAAAATCATTCTCCAGAACTCTTTCTTGAGTCCTAGGTTTGGGAAAGGTGTCCCCCAGTGACTTTTTCATGTAGTACGCTATATAACTCAGGTGTCCCTACACAGAAATAATGTGTATGACTATTTTCATAATAGTTTACTTAGGATGATGCAATCCAAGATATCATTTTGTCTCAGCTACTAAGTATCAGGTTTGTAGAGGATGATAAATATTAAATAATATCTACTAAGCAATTATAAGTCTAAAGAACTTGGAAATGTTAAACTTTTTATTGGCATTACAAATGCTACTTATAGTGAAGACAGTTTTCTATGATGAGTTAAATACAGGAATTCTATATTAAATCTAATAGAGAATAAAGTTTTTATTGAAAAGCAGTTTTGGATAATGATTCAAATATAGGATTTGGGATCACTGCTTGGATTTGAATCCTTGCTCTTTGGTTATGGGCAATTAAAAAAATCTCTCTGCCATTAGTCTCATCATTTCTAAATCAGAAATGATAACAAATATTCTTTAAAGAGAAATAATAAAAATCTATCTCAGAGAGCTAATTTAAAATTAAATGAATTAAAGGAAGTATAAAACAATGAATGTGGGTATAATGGGTATGAATATAACAGGAATTTTATTGAAATAGTTTCCAAAACTTTGTATTAGCACTGTGCTTTCTGTCATTTGATTGTGGATATTTGATTTGTGGATATAATAGGAATGAATATAACAGAAATATTGTTGAAATAATTTCCAAAACTTTGTATTAGCACTATGCTTTCTCTTTTCAGTGGTTCAATGAAATGATTCCATCATATTTCCCCACTCTTCAGCCTGAATTTTATTTGAGTGATAGAAAGAGAAGTTTAAACCCATAACAAACTAAGTCTGTTTATTCCTAGCTTGCTAAAGATTTTATGCTTTTCCAGATAATGAAATGTCTCTGTATTGAATGTGTATTAAGGTAATTTAATTACAGTGATACAGATGTTTATTATAATATATATTTGCTAATTAATGCAGATGCTTAAACATTATAATATAATACTTTTGAATATAAACCCAGTATTTCCATGATAAGATAAAGCATACTTTCTTTCTTTCTTTCTTAATTACTTATTTATTTATTGATTGATTTATTTTTGCTTTTTGGGTCACACCCAGCGATGCTCAGGGCTTACTCCTGGCTCTGCGCTCAGGAATTACTCCTGGCACTGTGTGGAGGACCATATGGGATGCCGGGGATCGAACCTGGGTCGGTTGCATGCAAGGCAAATGCCCTACCCACTGGACTATCGCTCTGGCCCTGCATATTTTCATACTCTTATAGGCCTATTCAAATTTTTCCTTAAAATGTTCTTTTTCACTTTAAAATGTTCTCAATTATCCTCTTTTCAGTTTACTAAATTATATATTCAAGATGTATATTCAGAGTTATTCATACTATTAATTTTTAAAAATTGGGCCAATAGTCCAGCGGGTAGGGCATTTGCCTTTCATGCGACTGACCATGCCATCCCAGGTTCCATCCCCAGCATCTCATCTGGTCCCCCGACTACTACCAGGAGTAATTCCTGAGTGCAGAACCAGGAAAACCCAGGAGCATTGCTGGGTGTGTCCCAAAACAAAGCATAACAATTTTTTAAAAAACTTATATGTATAAAAAGGGAAAGATAGTTTTTGAAAATTCATCAACTTATTTTAATTTTGTGAAATTTCAGGAGTCTATTTTTTATCACCTATACATATATAAGTTTTACTATCTCTACAATGAAGTAAAAATAAAATCCCTCATATATGGTATATTAAAAACATATTAAAGGAACAAAAATGACCAAAATCTTTAGAACTACAGATTTAGTGATTTAGTCTAAAGAACTAAGCTTACATAGGAGGGGCTCTTGGAACACTGTTGGGAGCTGGAAGGTACTCTGGTGATAGATGTGGCATTAGAAAGGTAGGTGCATAGGAAAAATAATTAACTATTATAAATTCTGTTATCTCAATAAAATTGAATCATAATTTTTAAAAGAGAAAGATATAAATAGAGTAATATTTAATATTTTAATAAAAGCTAGTACCAGTTTTATGTGTGGGACATAAATGTCCCATGCCATGCTTATTTTGAACACATAAGCTGCCAATGATATGATTTTAATTTCATCCCCTCAACTGCGAAAATATTGACCCTCCATATGGAGAAGTTGCAAGCATTTACATTTAACTAAAATAGCTGTTTTAGGGAGAAGTTCTTACATGCAACTCTTTTAAAGTGTCAAAAATTACCTATCCTGTTTGAAATGTTCAAGAATGCTCAGTAAACTATGTACACGTAGATGTGCCAAGGAAATCTGTAGTGACTAATCTTCAAGTTACTTTCTCAAAACAAATGTTAATATTTGTTCAAGTTGTCCAAATGCTAAGTATATATAAAGAACTTTTAACAAAAGAAATATAATCTAGTTCCTAAATTTCAACTAGCCCTTGGGCTCTACTAGCATGTGACAGGACGTATGGAGATGTTACTGGTGCCCCCTCGAACAAATGGTTGATCAACGGGAAGACAAGTGATACAAGTGATACTGTTAGTGATGCTTACTTTCATGTTTTCCAGTCTTTTACGCTGAGCCTGTATTTACCCTGACTGCTCAGATGTCTGTTGTAGGTAGCAGGGAAGTGAGTTTAGTTTAGTTTTCTGATCCATCCTGCGACTCCTTGTCTCTTGATTTTGTGTTCAGGCCATTGACATTGAGTGAGATTATTGGGATGAGGGAACTGATTGCCATCATTTTGTACAAGTTGTGTGGGCTTGTGAAGTTTGTCTACTCATTTCCAAAAGTTCCTTTAATGATTCTTGTGAAATAAAAAAAGCCTGAGTATCAAAAAAGTATTTTTTTTTGTTTTGGGGGCCATATCCGGTGGTACTCAGGGTTTATTCCTGGCTCTGCACTCAGGGAACATAAACACTTCTGGCAGGGGTGACAGGACCATATAAAGTGCTGGGAATTGAATCAGGTTGTCTGTGTGCAAGGCAAGAGCCCTACCTTATTATGTCTCCAGTTCTTAACTTAGGGTTTAATATGAACAGTCCCCACAGAAAAACTTGTTAGTTTAGATCTTATTCCCTTTACATCTATGCATGCATGTTCATCTATGAATGCAATACAACTTTATAAAATATATACAAACGATAAGGAGATGAAAATCTGGTGAAAATTGAAAAAATTCTCTGGTTAATTATATTATGTTTTTGCTTATTTCTGATTTGGATTAATTACTATATGTGTGCCAAATGTTATTGTTAAAAGTAGCTACATATGGCATGTGTAAATTTTCTGCCCTGGTTTTTTGAAGCTTAATTCAAATTATAAAGAGTTTTAAAATACACATTTATATAATGGAATCTTTAATCTTAAGACATTACATTTCATGTGGAACATCTCATTCACATAAAAAATCAAAGACTAAAGTAAAGTAATATTTAATGTCAATGCTAATGCTGATTACATTCATTCTCTTTTAATGCTGTAAACTTTTAGTGTGGTAGTAGTTTTCTTTATATTTTAGTGCTAAGATTTCATGTGAGTAGTATGTCTATATATTTAATGTACCAGAAAGACAAAATATGTGACAATTAATCAAACTAAACAGCACTTTGAGATGCATTAGCAAATATAGCATTTGCAAAGCATCTTTGGAAGCCAAATTAGTCAAACGTCTAAATAGTTGGTAATTATATAATATTTGTTAATAAGTTCTGGGCTCTAGTCTTTCTTTTATTGCGTGACAGTGAGTTACAAAGTTATAAAGAAATTTATGATTGAGTTTCAGATATACATTCAGACACACAACCCCTGTCCCTTCTCCAGTGCCCACTATCATCCACCAATGTCCCAGTTTCCCATTTACCACAAAGTCTGCCTCTATGATAGCACTATTCCCCTTCTTCATTGTTCTAGTGTTCTTTTCCCTAAATTAATCCTACCCAACTGCCCCAGTTTATAGAAAGTTAGAGAATAAATTATTTTCTCATTATTGAAAGAAGCATACTTTAAAAAGATTGAGCCAAAGAGGACAGAAAAGTGAAGATGGTATGAGATATGCAGTTTGGGCTAAACAGTTGTTTTTAGGAAAGCTTTCACAGAATCGGATCAAAATTAGTAGCTGACAAATCTGGAGAGAAGAATTAGTAAATTATAGTTTGAGTGAGGGGGTAGTAATTCAGAGACATTAATGATATCTCAAATAGCTTTATTCTTAATGAAAGCAATGGAATAAAAAACTTAGAGCTCAGAGGCAAAATGGACTTAATAACTGAAATTTTAGGTACTCTGAAGGTTTTATTTTAATATTAATTATAACAGTATTTATTTCTGAATCAATGGAATTTGTCTGTACACCCTCTATTTATGATGTTCTATGAATAATATTGATAAGTAGGGAACTACCCAAAAGCTAGAAGGAACAAGTAATAACACATATTTCCAAGCTAGATCATCAATTCCTAAAATTTTTAAATTCACTATGTTTCATTCAAGAGGAAAAGACTTGAAGATAACTCTAGCCATAAAAGTGAAATATTTTGAGCAAAAGAACAACTTTAGATTATCTAATTCCTAACAAAACATGTTAGCCACTTTCTGCTTCTTGTCACATTGACTATTGTGACAAATGCTTTGAATTCATGCTTATATCAACATATATAGAGTAAAAACACAGTTACAATCTCTATTCTTAGGAATGAGTAAGCATTAGTCTCTAAAGGTTGTTAAATATACATTGACATTGTATATTCATTGACCATTATGAAATTTTTTCCTTGTGACATTTGTTTTACTTCCATCATTTCTTTTCTTCCAGCTCTTCTTTATGCAACTATTTTTGGAAATGTTACTACTATTTTCCAGCAGATGTATGCCAACACCAACCGGTACCATGAGATGCTAAATAATGTACGGGACTTTCTGAAACTCTATCAGGTCCCCAAAGGTCTTAGTGAACGAGTGATGGATTATATTGTCTCAACATGGTCCATGTCAAAAGGCATTGACACAGAGAAGGTATGTGTTAATGTTTCGTTATTATTTCAAAAGGCCTTTCAGATGTCTATAGCTTTCCTGCTTACATATTGCTTATATAATTGCTTCACAAATTGTGCTTTACATTTTGTAAGTGATATATCAATCATTTTATTGAGTGCTTAAAAGGTACAAAGCACTCAACCATTAATCATCATTTAATACTAGTCATCAGGCTCAATTTAGAAATTGTGGTTCCCGAAAAAAAAAGTATTTTATTTTCCCAAAACATTCTCCTTCGCCTTGCTATTCAGAGTGATTTGCTAAATCACTCAAATTATAGCAGTACTGCCATTTCTATTACAGGATGACATTAATGTAAAAAGCATGCAAGTTAACTTCTGTGAAACATCTCTTTCAGGATGGCATTAATATAGTATGCATACATACTGACTTCCTGAAACTTAAGTCATGACATAGTGTAATGGGACGGGGAAACAGGTGCGGGGGCGGCAGACATGGGGCAGACATGGGGCAGAGACAGACATGGGGCAGAGCTGCTACTGGCTCTCACTGTGCCCAGCTGCTCATGAGGTGCCCGGGAGGAATGGCAGGTTCTAGCCCTGGACTACCACCCCAGCAGAGCCTTACAACCAGCCAGACGACCTTCCACTCCATGAGGACCTCCATTTTCCACATCCGGACTTACTCCTCATCAGAACTCCACCCAGCAGACCAGCCTATCACAGCCCGGCTCGCGCTGGCTGCTTGCGCCACGCAGTTCATCAATAAATGCTGGATTTTGAGATGACTACAAGAGTATGCTATCCACATGGCAGAGCCTGGCAAGCTACCCGTGTCGTATTTGATATGCCAGATACCAGTAACAATAATAGTCCTCATTCCCATGACCTGATGGAATGGTTTGAGGCTCTTTATGTTCCTGGAGCAATCAGGTGCCCTTGGACTCTACTTGCATGAGACAGGTCATATGGAGATGGTACTGGTGCCCGCTCCAGCAAATCGATGATGAATGGGAAGACAGTGATACAGTGTACAGTGATAGTGTAATGGGATTTCAATTAAACACAAAATGATAATTTTTAAATTATAAAGAAACATGATTTTTATAAACTAAAACTGTATCTCCCACTTGAATATCTCCCCTCTCTCTTGCTTATGAAGTAATTTATAATTCTTTATTATTTCATTTCTATTACACAAACATATAAATTTATTCCCCCTTCCCTAGTTTTCTTACATGTTTAATTTTGTTTTTGTCTTCTTATAGAACCTCTTTAGGTTTTTCCTAATTATCTCATATTTGGGACCAAAAATAAATTCAAAATCCTCCTTAAAATCAAATAAACCAAAATTTAAAAAAATTCTCACTTCTCACACCCAGATGATTACCATAAAATACAGGAAATGACAAACGGAATTTACACACAGAAATCCAATCTCAAGTTATTTTACTTACAAGTTATCAGAGGACTAACAATGCCAATTTTCCACAAATCATCTTAGTGATTGAGGTGGAATTGTAGTTTTTTTGATGTCTGCTCCATAAGTACTTTTCTGTGTCAAAGGGAATGAGCATTTAATCAAAGTAGATGTGGAGTTAGAAGAATTTCATGAATAAGAAATAGGTAGTTTTAAGCCAGAGAAGATTTTGTTAGTTTTAGCTAGAGCAGATGATTGAGGGGATGGGGAGGATGGTAAAATGGACATAAAATGTAAGAGCAAGAAGAATGTGAGAAAGAAGTTTCCAGAGGAGTAGGTACAAGTGAGCCTGGCAAGCTACCCATGTCATATTTGATATGCCAAATACCAGTAACAATTATAGACCTCATTCCCATGACTTGAGGAACGGTTTGAGGCTCTTTATGTTCCTGGAGTGGGCAGATGCCCCTGGGCTATCTCACATGTGACAGGACATATTGAGATGTCACTGCTGACCGCTCGAGTAATCGATGATCTACGAGAAGTCAAGTGATCAAGTGAAGGTACAAGTGAAATTCTTAGGGGTACCTGTGTTGAGAAATCATAAAAAGGATGAGATTAGCTCTTCTTTCAACAGTTTGTTACCAAAAGAGTATGCATATTCACGTATACCCAGACACTTATGACACCGATGGAGGGTGTCTAGAACTGTCTCCCTGGGGGTACAGGTGAGAGTTATTGTTTTAAATATCAAATATAGCTTGTCCTGTGAGATTTGTATTCAGTTAAAATGAAATTAAGAGAAAACCACTTGCCTAGTCAATCACTAAGTCAGATGTTTTACTTTGCAGAAAATACAAAGTTATTGAAAGGTAACTGATGAAATAATGGTCCTTTACATTACAGGAAAGTGTACAACCCACAGCCTGTTTCTCAGATTTAGTAGAGGGAGGATTTTTGAGTTTGTGTTCTTTGTATTTCTTAATACTTGCTGATTCCTTGAATCAGTAGTAAGGAAATTTTCCCTTTGAATGCCTGTTCAGTAGACTGCTTCATAAGAAGGGTCCACTACATTGGCATGGAGTATGTAAAAAGTAAACATGCTACGTAGCAGATTCACCACCCCCCCCCCCACCGCCCACCCAAAAGCACCCCCCCCCCCCCCACCCCACAAAACACCCCCCCCCCCCCCCCCCCTCCCTCCCCAACACCCCCAGACCCCACAACCCCGCCCCCCACCCCCAACCCCCCCCCCAAAACACCCCAAACACAACACCAAAAAACAACACAACCCAAACCAAACACCAAAACAAAAACACAAAAAACCCACACAAAAACCACCCACAAAAACCAAAGAAAAAAAACAAAACCAATAAAGACCGACAAAAAACTGCAGAGAGTAATTTCTAAGTCCCTATTATCGTAATTTTATTTGCTTCTTATTCAAAATTTGTAGACACAGAAATGTACGTCTTTGTTGATTTGTTTATTTTTTTTGGGTCATACCCAGCAGTGTTCAGGACTTCCTCCTGGCTCTGTGCTCAGAGATCACTCCTGGAGCTCTGGGTAACATATTAGATGTTGGGATTTTAACCTGTGTTGGCTGCAAGGCAGGTACCCTACTACTGTACTCTCTGGCCCCAGAAGAAATGTACTTCCGATCTCTAGAGTATCCAGAGAAAATAGAGAGATAGGGGAAAATTGAGAGAAGCTGGTAATAAGGATTAAATATTATTTTTGTTAGAATCAAACGATGTTTTAAAACCAATTTAAAATATTAGAATGAATTAGTTTGCGGATAAGACAAAATCATAGGTGTGATGATGGAATGACAATATCTCAGAGAAGTTTTGACTAACAGGGAAAACAGATTTAAATAACTATCGCAAAGATGAAAGTTTTTTTTTGTATGTATAAATTCTGTCTAAAGTTTAGTTTAACACGGCAAAAAGTTCTTTATACTAGTATTAATTTTACCCAGTCCTACCAGAAAAATAACCTACTCATATATAAAATATAGTCAGTAGGAACACTGGAAGTAAAGAAAATAAAAAACATATGCCAGAGGGGTTGGAGCGATAGCACAGTGGGAAGGGTGCTTCTCTTGCAAGCGGCTGACCTGGGTTCAATCCCTGGCATCCCGTATTGTCTCCTGAGCACCAGCAGGAGTAATTCCTGAGTGCAGAACCAGGAGTAACCCCCTGAGCATTGCCTGGTGTGACCCCCACTCCCCCAAAAAAAACATATGCCAGAGTGAGTATGGGGATGGGGAGGGGAATATTCCTACTAATAGCACAGTCAGTGAGGCTGAATTTTTTAAGTGTTCTCTTGGCTACACACCATATGCTATCCTGTAAAGAAATAAAACCCATCTTACTCTCTGGTTTCTAACAGAACCTAATAAATAAAGCAGAAATCCTCAATGCTTTGTTAAGCATCTAATTATTTGGTAAATAGCATATATGACATATTATAATATATTGTATATATTATATATAATAAACTTTTGTATTAAAGCATTGGACTAAAGAATTTGTAGTGAAGCAAAAGAGGAAAGAGATGTTATAGAACTTCACTATAGATAAGAACTAAATATAAGTAAAAGGGCATATTACAAAGATGGAATTGATATGTAATAAAAATAAATAATGAGGAGCATATCTAAGAAAATATTTAATCAGAAAATTACTTCATGACTTAGTATATAAATATCAGAACTTAGATTTAAATATAAAAACAAAAAACAATAAGGTATTGAAAAATTACAAATATATTTGGTTATGTATTAGCAAGATAATAGAGAAAATGTGCTGATATATCAATTCAGTTAAAAATGTAAAGCCTCTAACACCAAATGCCATGAAAATAAATAATGATGAAGCATTTACAATAAATACCATAGGTAAAACGCTAGTTGCTTTAATATATAAGGCATTCTATAAGTTAATATAATTAGAATACCTAGGGAGAAAAATATTAGGTAATATATAGAACACAAAAATTATTTACAAAAAATCTCTTTATTTGCTATGGATAAATATAGAAGCAGAAAGTAATCATGATTTAGCATGTCAAATGATAAAGATAATGCTCAATTTTAGCAAAGGTTGTTAGTGTCCAATAATATATAATTCTGGTTTATGTATTAGTTGTTTTCAGAAATTTCTTGATAACAGTTTGACTAAAACACTATTTTGAAGTTTAGGAAATTTATACAAGTATTTTAAACATACTTGAATCTCTTTCCTTTCTCTTTAGAATTTCTCCTTAAGTGATATACAATTGCATGGTTTAAAGAATAAAGAGAGGCGTGGGATATAGTTCAAAGGATTGGAGAACATACCTAGCATACTTGAGCACCACCAGATATATTCCTGATGACTCCTGAGAACCACAAACCTTTAGTGGCAGCCTATTACCAGGCCATAGCTGTACCACCGGGCATGATAGCTGTGTTTGGGAGTGGCTCCTAGACCTCCAGGTACTGCCAAAAAGACCCTCTAAAGACATATATGCTATGGAGATGACTCAGGACTTATGGAAAATGCTCAATATAATTTTTTAAGTAGGGAAATGCAAGTCAAAATCACAACGAGGTACCACCTCACACCCATGAGAATGGACTACATCGAAAACATTGAAAATGATTATATTTGGTGAGGATGTGAAGTAAAAGAAATCTGACACACTGTAGTGGGACTGTTACTTGGTGTAGTCAATTCAGAAATGATGTGGTTGTTCCCTTATTAAGAGTTGGTATGATGCACTCAAAGCGTATAAACTCAGCTTAGAAATGTATCTCTCACTGTAAACTTTCTTATAGCTCATGCCTAGTGAAGCTGTCCAAATCCAAAATCCTACCATTTATTATAAACCTGGCACACTGACATCCTTTGGCCAACCAGTTAATGCAAGTTCTATCTTCTGTTTGTTGCTTTAGGACAAAAACTCATGCATTTAAATCTCTACCAGATCCTGTCACTTATAAGTTCTGTCTCCATGATCAGTCTTTTGTCCTTTTATAGTACTCAACACAACCAATGATCTTACATGACATTTTCTTTTGTTTTATTTGGGGGAACCCATGTGGCTGTCCTCAGGGCTTACTCTTAGATTTGTTCTCAGAGATCACTCCTTGTAGTGCTTGGTGGACCATAAGAAGTGCCAGCAATTTAACTGATTTCAGCCCAGACAAGGGAAGAGTATAAACTCCAACACTGTCTTTTAGCCCTTCTATGATCACTTGTATCACTTGACTCACTTGTCTTCCCATTGTTCATCTATTTGCTTTAGCGGGCACTAGTAAATGAATATCTCCATTCATTGGGAATGAGGTCCATTATTGTTACTGTTTTTGGCATATCAAATACACCACAGGTAGCTTGCCAGGCTCTGCCTTGGCTCTGGGTTCATCCCAGGGGCTCAGTCCCTTCTATGATATTTTTAATTAAATCATGAACAGCTATGTAATGGTATATTGCACAGTAATGTACATAAATATACATATATAATAATATATATTTTAAATTTAAATAATTGTCATAACAAGTACTAGTAAAATATTAAGCTGGAAAGTGTTATACTAATTATAGACATATCTTAAGAGTAAAATTCTCTCTAGAGCATGAGTCTCTTAAAAATTCCATCTATTTATTTATTATCTTATTCATACGAACTGAAGACTACTTATAATAGGAATAAATTTGTAGGTAAAGAATACGTCTACATACTGGGGTCAGAGCAAAAGTATAGGGGTAGGGCCTTTTGCTTTGCAATGGCAGAACCTTATTCTATCCCCAGCATTCCATATGGTCCCCTGAGCACCACCAGGAGTAATTCCTAAGTGCAGAGCCAAGAGTAACCCCTAAGCATCACCAGGTGTGACCAATAAAAGCCCCAACCCCTAAAAAAGAATACGTCTACACAATGGAATACTATGCAGCTGTTAGGGGGAAAAACTTGCTGATACATTGCTAAACATTGAGAGTATCATTTGAAAGAAATGAGTCAGAGGGAGAAGGCAGACAGAATGAAGACACTTGTTTGTGGGATGTAAAGAAATGTACTAGGAGAAAAATATCCAAAAACAATGAAAACGAAATCCTGGTCATTAGGAAACTTGACACAATGGGTAGAATGCAGTGATGACAATGATAAATGGGAAATGATAACTGTGGACAAGAATTGGGCACTAGGGGCCAGAGCCATAGTACCGTGGGTAGGGCATTTGCATTGCATGCAGCCAATGCGGGTTTGATCCCTGGCATCCCATATGGTCCCCCGAGCATTGCCAAGAATAATTCCTGATCGCAGAGCCAGGAGTAACTCCTGAACATTGCCGGGTGTGCCCCAAAAAGAAAAGAAAAGAAAAGAAAAAGAAAGAACTGGGCACTGAAAGGAAAGGAAAGTATATGTGCAATGGTCCTTTAGTTATAATATTGTAAACCACAGAGATTATAAGAAAAAATAAAATATAGTGTGTCTACCATTGAGGCAGGCTGGGAGTCAGAGGGAAACTGGCAGCATTGGTGGAGGGAGGGGACTCTAGTGAAGAAATGAGTACTCGAACATTGTTTGATGAAACTCAATCATAAACAACTTCGTATCTCATGATGATCCAGTAAATTAAAAAAAAAACAGCTCAGTTATAGAGCACATGCTATTGTGTGAGGTGGTAGGTTTGAATTCCTGCAAAACACACACACGTGCGCGTATGCATACACACAATGAATATGATCAAACTTGTTCAATTTTAAGGGTGGAAAAGGACATTTGACAGTAACAATGTATATTCATGGTTATACATTTATATGGATATATACTTAAAAGGAGAAGCTTCTGGTAGTGTGTGAATTTTAACAATGATCCCATAGCTCAATATTTGAGACATTTTTATCAACAAATCAAATATACTGTTTTACTATACATATTGTAGCACATATTTTGTTAATAATTTCTTTAAGTATTTTAATAATGGTTTTTACATTTAAATACGAAAAGCAAGTCTCTACTAGAAAAGACTGAAGTATAACATTTGAAGCCAAATGTCTCTGTTCTGATCTTTATTTTTTAAAAAGCTGCATTTTCTCTTTTGCTATTACAATGGAATTTAATGATGCATAAAATGATTAGAGAAAACCTTTGCCCTGATTACTGATATTTCCTTTACTATTTCCACATTTTTTTTTCCTTTTTTGGGTCACACCCAGCAATGCTCAGGGGCTACTCCTGGCTCTGCACTCAGAAATTACTCCTGGCGGTGCTCGGGGGACCATATGGGATGCTTGGGATCGAACCCAGGCCAGCAGAGGCCGGCCGCGTGCAAGGCAAATGCCCTACCCACTGGGCTATCGCTCCAGCCCCTATTTCCCACATATTTTGTTTCAATGAGTTTTAAAATTCAGCTTTATTTTACAGACAAATTAATCACCATTATTTAATTTTGTCTTACTAATATGAGTAATACTTTCTCTAATAGAATTGGTGGTACTAAAATCTGTATTGATACTTTTTGAGATTGATGCATACTTATAGATGCCTTAGGCAATACTTTCTTACATTACCACAGTAGCTAGATCACTTTTGTTTTAAGATCTTTTCCATTTAAATCTTTTATCCACTATCTTACTTGCCCCTACTATCTTATTTGATATATCTCCCTAGTTACAAACAAATTAAAATTTTGAATATTTTAACTTTGAGTTTTACTTTTAAACCAAGTCTATCACAGACATACTCTAGTTCTTCCAAATATAGTAGTAGTATTTTTCCTTAAAGTTAATTTAATTTTAATCAATTTACATATATATACAAATTATTCATATATTTATGTCTATACAAATGTATGTAATTTAGTAAAGCAGATCTAAACCAAAGCATAGTTAAGTGAAAAGTTCTTTGTATTCCTAAATGTCAACCAGCAATGATTTTTTCTCAGACATGGCATCATTTTTTGTTTAATATTTAATACTTTAAGATGTTCCTATAATGATACATAGCTGAATCAAAGGGTGAAATCAACAGCCTTCAATAAAAGTGCTTCACAGACTAATGGATTATCTCCTTAAATGTGTCTCCTTAAAAATATATACCCGTGAGGATAGTGAAAGAAAAAATAACAACTAAGCACTTTTAAAAATGCATTAAAGGCATTCTTCTATTTGGATGTTGAATGGTGATAATCTTCCTAGTACAGCAAATATTGACTTTATCATAGATAAAATTTTGTGTGCATAGATGATTACTTATTACGTGTTTGTGCTCAGGGACTACTCCCAGCTGTTAGCTTGGGGATATCTCCTGATGGGGTGGGGAGGTGGTGCTTGGAACTAAAGTGAGATCTGTCAGGTGCCTGGCCTGTGGCAAGGCAAATGTCTTAACCCTTTACAATATACCTAACCTCCAGGCATATGTTTTAAAGAATTATGCATTTGAAATAAAAAAACTCATTGATATCTCTTATTCAGGAGATAGTTGAGCCCCTGAAAATACTTGAAACAGCAGAATGTGATTCAAAATGAATTTGCAGCTCCTGATCACATCATGATAGTGCCTGAAATACTGTTAATTTCAGAGTGTTATATCTTGGTTAAAACTCAGTCATGAATATTTAAGTGACCCTGCATAAAAATGAGTATAGTAAAATTAAAAGCAATTTTATAATTATTTACAGTAAGCTTATTAGTACATCTTAGTACTAAAATTTTACAAAATTAAAATAACAAATTTTCCTCAAGGTGATAGAACAATTACCATCTAATAGTATATGACTCACAATCTCTGCTAGGACTAGTTAAAATAGTCCTATTGGAAAGGAATGATTTTCTAGTGGCCAATAAATAAGTAACCTGCTTGTTTAGCAAGAGATATTATGCTAAGTCTTTAGCTATAAAAAGTATTATTTAGTCTTGTAAAAGCACCATGTCCCAATTATTAGAAAATAATAACCTTTCTACTACGCCATACATCCTCTCAAGTTTTCACTTACCAAGATTCCATAAAGCAGGCATTGAATTATTGCACTTCTATTTGCTTGCTTATCAGTAGTCCTCATCTGTAAGGTAGTCATGAACTGAACCTAAATTATATTTTATGTATCAAAAAGTTTAATAATGTACAAGATTTATTTAGAAACATACAGTGATTAGAACTTTGATATTTCCTGTGATAGTTCTTTGAAATTTTCAATTATGTAGTTTGTTGGAGGTTTTGGCATAGTTTATGGATGCCTTAGGGCTGATTTTATGTAATTGTTAGCTAATATCATTATTAATAAATTTTTGGTGTGTCACGTGGCAGTATGCAGTATTGTTTTCCTTTGGTAATAATAAAAATTGCATAACTAAGATCCCTAAGGTCTCAAACCCTCCTTTTTTAAAAATAAGTGCATTATTTTGTTTGATTTTTGGTTTGTGGTTTGGAGACTACAACTGATGCTTCTCAGGGCTTACTCCTGACTCTTAGGAATTATTCTAGGAATCACTCTTTGTCCTGACTGCTTAGAAATCACTCCTGGTAGTAAACGGGGCACTATACAGGCACTAGATAGAGAACCCGGTTCTTACAGGAGTTAAAGTTCTGCACACAAGGCAAGTGCCTTAACTTCTGTAGCATCTTCAGACTTAGCTGCTGACATTATTTTAGTGTCGTAGCATTGGCTAGCTGTATTTCCTTTTTCTTCTTTTCTTTCCTTTTTTAATATTCTATAAAATAGAATATTTTATATTCTATTTTTATATCACCAGCCTATGAGGAAGAAATGGATCCAAAATGACTGCTCAGTAACCTGGCTTTATTTCAGAACATAAGTAGGTTTCAGGAACCTGCATTCAAATTAAAATGCCATCACCACTTTATTTTAATGGCTAGAGAATGAAAGTGCCACATTATACCTGTGTATAGATAAATAATGATAAGAGTTGACAAATAATTTATTCAAGTTATAATTGACTTCTTTCTTTAATTGTCATAAGCTCTAAGAACTGAGTTATGCTTTGCACCATTTTTAATTTAAGTCTTTGCTTGGTATTAAGTATGTGTTTGTTTTTTAATATAAACAAAACTATAATCTTAATTGGGGAATAATTTGGATAAATATTTCCATTTTTAATCACTTTGAACATAAAAACAAAAATATAAATTAGACTTTGGGGAAAAGAAATTGTGAATAAATCCACATGCTGCAGATGGTGTTATAGTATGAGTAGGTGTTTTTATCCAAACTATAAATTTGTTCTGAATTGCCTTGATTGATTGGTTTTTAACTCCCCCATAGACTAATAGTACATACTATAACACCATTAAAATGCCCATTTTTGAGTGAGAATAGAGTGATTCTTAAAACTTTTTGCAATTTTACCAAATAAAGGTAGGTTACACAGATGACTGGATTTTATAATTTGTTTAAGAATAAATGTTTCCATTCTTGTAATTTGTGTATGTTTTTATTATATGAATATGTCTGTTGTTTTTTATATTTCTACTAAATCTTTGTGACTTTTAATTCACCACCCACTTACCCGTTTTCTCATCTCTCAGATTTTTATGGGAATGCCTAAAATGTGCCTGTTTTGGCTCAGGCTGAATGTTTTTTTCTTTGAGATTCATTTATGTTCTATAAAATACTGGAAAGTTACTTTTAGCTCCCTTACACCCAGTGCCAGATAACTATACTATGTTTAATTATTGTTCTTTCCAAAGCATACTAAATGAGAGGAGTTACCCTCATTTACTAACATAGATGGCAGGTTAAAGACTAAATGTTATGCCTTTGGTTACAACAAAGTTTTGATTTGTAATGGGTCTGTCTCACAGAAGCAATTGCTCTTGCTATTCTGATCCTTATTGCAAATTATTATCTAGTAAATAAGTATCTCTTTATCATATCTTAATTGTTCCTGTTTATTCATATATTCATTTTTTCAAAAAAAGTTTTCTTTTCCTTTACACTCATCAACTTCCCTAAATCATCCAAATAAATCTCATTAACTTTTTTTGTAATTGTATTGACATAATCTCAAGGTTAAAACTTAAAGTAGAGGCCATCTGAAGAAAATATACACTTAACTGATGTACAATGCTTTATTTTTTTAATTTTAGTGATTAATGGTAGTTTTTAGTCATTAGTCATAGTTTTTATTGAATAAAATTTTCTCAGGAAGATGTGAGAGGCGAGAAAGCAAGAAGTTTGAGCTTCTCCAGAGTAGAAAAGAAAACAAAACCAAAAACAAACTCTAAGACAAGCAAGTGTGATACATGTCAAAGAGAACATGGGCTTGAAGAGCAAGCCAAACTCTTATGAAATAATTGCGCATGTTTCACAAAGCTAATGCATATGTCGATAAATTTTTTGCATGTGAAATGCACAGAGGCTAATGTGAACACCAGAATCCACAGTTTATGCATGATATGGAGGCAACCTAAGTGCAGCCAAACAGACTGCATGCTTGTTTGTGATTTTTGCAGATCAGTATTATGCAGAGTTCAGTTGATAGTCATCTAATTTACTGGTCTAGTTGACATAGCTCGTTCAGATAACCAGCTATTAGATTTATTCAATCTTAGGATATTTATTCTTTCCCAAGATTTTCATTGTTTAAATTTAAATGTGTATTTGGGAAGATTTTGTGAGAAATAGTTGTTTCCTTTTAGCACTGAGAAAAATATTAGAAGAGAGCCCAAATTAATAGTTTAATAATGAGACCATTGTATCAAACTTTATCTGGGCAATAAATGAGAAATTAATGGGGAGCAGTCTTCCTAAGGGAAACTAGTCACTGTTAAAAGAGAAACAGCCAGTCTAGAGAACAAGTCATACTCAGTGTTTCAATTAAGAGCCTTTTCGTTTAATAGCATAATTTAACATCTTAGTTTATCTAAATAGACTTTCCCCTTTTTAATGATAATTATTACTTAGTTTCAGAGAGCCTTAGAAAATATTAAAATAAACGGTCATACTATTTTTGGCATCTTTGAAATGATTCATATATTTCAATAAATTACAGAATGCAGTATGATAAGAAATTTGCCTATTTAGTCATTCTCAATAAGGAAGGATGATATTCATCCTTCTATATAATAAGGAAGTAAACAGAACCAAAGCTCAAACTTTATTTTTAAGCAGTAATACTTCATTATCATTAAAATTTCATTTAAAAGGGATTTGATTTAACAATGACATATAATTTTGTGATAACTAATTTGTATCACAGGAGGAAAACAAGAAAAATATTTTTTAAAGGGAGTTGAAATTCTCTATGCCAAGAACTGAAACCTGGAAAGGAATTTAGTCACGGATTTAAAAATATTTAGTATTTATTAATGCACAGATTGGGTTTTACTCTAAGCATGTATTTCCTGTTTCATTATTCAATAATGAATGTTGATGAAGACCCTACTTACAGACACAACATTTTCATATCATTGGAAAGTGAAGGTGAATCAGATATCAATCATCACACAAGACTTGATGTTTAGCATATCTTTGACCTGTTACTACTATTTTATGGTTACGCCCGGGAAGAACGTGGTTTCCAGACATGGGACACATGGAAGAATCAGAGGACAGCAGAACCCTCAATTTGTGAATGCTATGACAGTGTCAGAATTTGGTTCTGTTTATCATTATTCTGTTCCAAAGACCATGTTCTTTGTCCTGCATTATTAAGCGTACAACTACTGTATTCATGAATTTAAGTCAGGTAGTGGAAATGAAGTAAAGTGAGGATTAATGTGTGAAAACATTTATTTTAAAACATGGGCTGGAGCGATAGTCTAGCAGGTAGAGCATTTTCCTTGCACGTGGTTGACCTGGGTTCAATCTCCTGCATCAAATGTGGTCCCTGAGCACTGCCAGGATTAATTTCTGAGTACAGAGACAGGATTAACACCTGAGCGTTGCTGGGTGTGACACCCCCCAAAAAAAAAGCAAAACCAAAACAAACAAAAAGAGTAGTCATAAAAACTCAATGTGTATTCAATTGCTATCTGTCAAAATCTGAGAAAAATAACAAAACTTATAGTGTAATTGAACTAGTGAATACAATTCAGAAAACTTTGTGGAACTGCTCTCCCCTCTTTCCTCCCTGCACCACACACACAGCAATATATCTTACCCACTGCATCCTGCAGACCATTGACCTGATATACTCAAACATGAATTTGATATAATCAGTTCCAGGGTGTTTTCTGCATGTGATAATGTTTGAGAGTTAGGGATGTAGTACGTATGTAGCTATTGATAATTATGACATTTATATTCATTGTTTTTAAATGAAGGAAATCATGAAGCTGTGTGACATCATCTCTTCAAAAAAGAATAAATTGGGAAAGGGCATTTTACATATAGTATGTTAAAGAAAAACTAACACATAGTTTGAACAATAGGAAGCTATGCGAGGCATTTAAAAAGTGAGGAAAGGTAATGTAAAATGAGCAGTAGGAAAGTGTGGGGGAAAAGCCAATGGTGTGTGTTCTTACACAGTCAATGAATTGATGCTTCCCTAGGTATTTTGCACCAAGTGGGCTATTGCATGTTTAGGAGCATTTAATTTTACAATGACTACAGCATCAAACTCTAAATGTTCAATGGTGTCATGCATAACAACCTTAATTTGTAGTAAAGAAATGTATTAGCTTTGAAATTGAGTCACTCTCAAGTGAAGAAAAATGTGAAGAGTAAGCTAAAAACAGAAAAGTTTATGCATCTAGGAGGATAAGATGAGGGATCAGCTTGAGCAGCAGAAATAATATCCAAATATCAAGAAAGAGTGACAGACATGTGGCTTGAACACTAGGATTCCTTGTTAGACATTTAAAAAGTGAAGACGGGTAATGTGAAATGAATAGTGAGAAAGTGTTGGATCTATGATTACAAATTGATAATGTTGTCAGGTAGATTAGATTTCACAACGGGGACCAGAGTTTTATCTGAAGATAGCTTAAGGAATATTTCTGAAAGGGCCACATGAAACACTGAGGGTCATACTGATTAATATTCTCAATTAGACATAGGTTCTATACTCATGTGTCTTCCAACTATACAACTTGACCTGCAATAAATTTATATTTATCAACTATATCCAGAACAGTAATGTGTTACAGAAAGAGCAAAAAAAGGGTTTTAAAGTCACCTAAACTATGGATCAGTTACTATCTTCAGAAAACATTTAAATTATAATGTTGCAGTGCAGGTACTTTTTTGGTGAGGATTAAATGGGTGTAATCTTTTATTTCTTTCAAGTGTAAACCAATTAAACCTAAGAAAAACTCTTGGAACCACTGATTAGCTGTGTTTGACCAGAGGAGAAACTGGATTTGTCACACACTGAAAAATTAGGTACAGTGATAAATGTGCATAAGGATGCTGGCCATTCTAGAGAAATTTTTTCCCATCTTTTTCTTCATTGTTATTGTCCTGACTGATGACTAGTATTTGGTCACACACTTGGCTATGGGCCCACACAGTTTGGTTATGATGCTCCAGAGACCAAACATTCTGTTGTGGCACCAGATATCTCAGCAAACAGCAATGATACTGCAGTCATGCTCAGAAAATGGAGAAAAGCAGGGCCAAATACTTGGCTTTGTGTCTGGAGTCAAAGTATTCCACACTGAGTTATCCCTAAGCCCCTGGAATAATATCATTTTAGTCTCATAGAATTTTGGGTTTTCCCAGAAGTTTTCTAATATCTCAGTGGTTAAAAACAGCAGTTTTTCTCTTTTCCTCTCTGCCACTATTTCCTATAATACTCAGTCCTCTAGGAGTATTGGAAGGCTCTGGCTGTTTTTTATTTGTCTGATTTATGCCATGTTTATATATCATGTTTCTGGTATTTATAGATGATCAGTGAATCAATGAGGAATTAAAATAGCAAACAAGGACAAAACAGTTTTTAGAGTGCTTTGAAGACGTCTTTGGGGAAAGAGTTATTCCCTTATTCCCCTTTTCCTTGATATTGCTTTCTTTGTTAGAGTAGATAAAATTTGTAACCTAATATAAAGAATTCACTAAAGAGAAAATAATAGTATAAGGTTTTTGTTCAGGTATAAAACATCTCCAAGGGCCAAAGAGTTTATATAAAATGTTCAATGTAAGTTTAAACTATTCAGGACATTTAAGAAAATGAAACTAGGATATTTTATAGAGAGCTCTTTTATAAATTGCAAGGTTGTAAGTTAATTTTCCAAAGAAAAGCATTTTTTTGTTCTGTGTGTAAGGGTTAGGTTTTTCTTAATTTGGATATATATCTTATATATATTTATATATTTTACTTTTGCTAACTTTTTTTCTGCTAAATTTTTTTTTATTTATGCTTTCTTTTTCTTTTTTTTTTATTTGTACTATGGGCCAATGCTTCCAGGTCAGAAATTTGGCACTAAATTGATCCTGCAGCAGAAGGACACATTATAGTTGTCCCTGGGAATATCAACTCATCTTCATGCTAAACTGAGGCATGAAAATCCAGGGCAACATTCTCCAAGATAGATCACATGCTGGGCCAAACATATCTCAGTAAATTCAAGAAGATAGAAATTGTATCAACTTTCTTTTCAGACCATGATGCAATGAAAATAGAAATTATTGATATAAATGGATAATCAAATCACAATCCTGGAAATTAAACAGCTCACTACTGAAGTGGGTTAGAGAGGAAATCAAAGAAGAAATAAAAGATTCTTAAAACAAATGAGAATGAAGACATGAGCTACTGAGTGGCTTTTGCATTGTTTCTCCCAAGCTGCCCTACCAGTGGTTTTCTACCTACGTTGAGTCCATTGCTAGGTTTTTTTTGCCAAGTGGGTATTCTTGGAAGCAGTTTATGATCTTCTGTGATATTCCTTTCCTTGGCTTTGTTCTTGCCAAGCTTATCTTGGAGGTGGTCCAGACTTCTCTGGGTATGTGCTGGCCAAGTCAAGGTCTTACCTGGCTTTAATTTCTATGCTCACAAGGTTTCCTTTTGTGTTTTACAACTGTGGGCTTTGGTTTTATTACTTTCCAGACTTTATTACTTCACAGGTCATGGGGGTTCCTTCCTTGTCTTTCTCAGTACTATATTTTATGATAATAATCTATGTTTTACAATATTTATGAAAATTATGTTCTGCTGTGGAAGAGTTGACTTCCACCAGTGTAGACAGAGAATAGCTTTGGTGGTTTATATGAAGTGGGAGATCTAGGATGGTTGAGAGCCCTTTGCTGCATGGGCTAGAACCCTGCCAGCCCCACTAGGCTATCAAACCACACCTGAAGTCTGTTTGACCTCTAGGTATGGGACGTAATACCCTCCATCTAATTCATCGAGGAACCATAGACTCATACTGGAGCTAGGAATTGATCTTTTCAGGAAAGGAAATCCAATCCTAGGCCTCACCCAGGTCTTCCAGGTCTTTGTCCTATCTCACAGAACAGAATTTCTGGAGTAGAGCAACTGTGAAGTAGAAACAGATTTTATTTGGAAGTTTTTTGAGGAAGGGGAAGGAGGGATAAAAAGTGTGTGTGTGTTTGTGTGTGTGTTTGTGTGTGTGTGACAGAGAGACAGAGAGAGAGAGAGAGAGACAAACAGAGAGAGAATGGATGGATGGAGAAAAAACTGGGCTTCTCCAAAGCAGAGAGAGCCCCAGTACACATCTCAAGACGGAAAAAGCAAGTGAGATGTGCTGAGGCACCACTTGTGCTTGGCCCTGAAGGCTTGGGGTGCATATGCTTTGTGCTTCCTTTGTTCAAAGTGACCTTTATAGGGGTTTCCCCAAGCTGCCCAATTTAGGACTTCTACCTAAGTAACAATCTGTTGCTAGGGTGGTTGTCAAGGGGATAGAGTTGGGAGAGGTTGATGGTCCTCTTTGAAATTCCTTTCCTTGACTTTGTTCCTGCTGGTGCTTCTCTGGAGGAGGGATGAGGAGAGGGACTCTTTGTAGCATTGGGGCTATTGGGTTTCATTATTTCCTAGGAATTTCATTGACATGGGGTCCTTTCCTGTGTATCTGTCTACATAAAATTTGAAAAAAAAAGGCATTGACTGGATAAAATTTTATTAGGAATAAGCCATTAGGTTGGAAGAGGGCAGACTCATGTCCTAGAAAACCATTTTCCCTGCAAAACCACAAGAAGCATTTTATATAGGCAAAGAAACCAGAAGGCTATTTTTAGGAAGAGCAGGTTGTAGACCATTAGTGCAGGGTGGCCCTTATAATCTGGTCCTCTGAGGCATCTGCATTTCTAAACAAATATTTTTATTTAGCCTTCTCCTCATTTTCCTTGAAGTAAGCTTGGGGAGAAGAACAGATAAAGAAAACAGACTTTTATTCTCAAGCATTCCTGCCTAGAAGAATTAGCTGGTATTAAATTCTTTTAATCCAGCTCTCTATTTCTTTGGGGGCTCTTTCACTTGTATTTTTATTATGCATGAATTACTATCATAAAGACTCTAAGAAGTATGCTTCTGGATATAAATATTCATATAACAATTTCCTATGGCCTATTTCACCTCTAGAAAGCTAAATTCTTGAGACTGTACTAATAGTAAGAGTTTAATTTAGAAGAGAGTTCAGTTTAATATTGCTATGCTGTTTTAGTTATAAGTAATTTTACTAATAAGGAAATATTGATCCTAGTCCAGTCTAATAAATGCCAGCATACTGGGAGAGCAAGTCTAAGACCTTTGTGAAAGTCTTCTGATTTTACCCTTTATACTCATTAGTATGTAATGTATACTATACTCATTAGTATGTAATGTATGTAACTTACCCTTTATACTCATCGTGCACATATACACATGCTGATGTATGTGATCTCAATTGTTCAAATGCTGATATTTTACATAATTTAATTTTTTACTCTTACCTAATTATTTCACAGAAATTTTAAGACAACTCTATTGCTGCTGTTTCAGATGCACTTGATTTTTTTCTCTCTGCATATTCACAAAATGTATGTGAATATATATCCAGACAAACATACCTGAAATACATTTTGAAATTAGATGAAAAATTAATATAATCAACCTTCATATCCTTTTGTTCATTTACTACTGATGCAGGTGAGGTAGAAGAAGCAGCAGCGGGTCTTTGTGGTGTTTTCGATTCTCAGGTTCTTCAATATTTTCAAGCATGAAAATATTGAATAATAAAGATGTGCAGCCTCAAAGTTGAAAAGTAGGAAAGTTTATTGGAAGGTAGAAGAGAAGAGGGAAAGGAGCTCCTCAAACTGGGAGGAATTTAGTATCGGACTAAGTTAAAAGTATGGGAGTTCTGGGTAAGTCCTTTTAAAAGCTCTCTGATCAATTAAATTTCTTATCAATTGACAAGTGGTATAGAGTATGCAAAGAAGTTACAGGTAAGGGCTCTTTATGTAGACATTTTTAGGTGGAAATTGGGATCTTTACATTTCTTAACAATCCATAGATGTTACAGAAGATGTAAGGAAGTTACTGGTTTGTCTTTCTTGCCCTTTGTTTTAGGTATTGTGGGCTCCCTGAGAGTCTAAACTTCAAGGGAGAATTTTATAGTCCTGGGAAATTCCTGGAATGTTAAGAGAGGACCCTGGGGATGAAGTATGTGTTGGGTGATGGGGAGAGAGAAAGCATCTGGCAAGGGAAACTGAGGCTTCCTCTTTCATTACTCTGACTTATTTTGACTATCTTTATTTTCTATAGGTGGTATTTATATATATGTGTAAATATAAATATTATAATAGAAACTTTGAATACTCTCTATATTAAAGGTGTGTGTAATTTTTTTTCAACCACGGTTATTTATAAAACAAGTTAACTATGACTTGGCATTTCCAATTTCTAAATTTTTTTTAGTTAATACCTGACTGCTTATAGTAAATTGATTTTTGAGCTGCTTTTGTTTTTTAAAAACAATATTTAAAATATGATACATGAAGGCTGGAGCGATTGTCCAGCAGGTAGGGCGTTGCCTTGCATGTGGCCGGCCTATGCCGGCCGGGTTCAATCCCCTTGTATCCCATATGATCCCTGAGCACCATCAGGAGTGATTCCTGAGTGCAGAGCCAGGAGTAACCCCTGAGCATTGTGGGGTGTGACCCAAAAAGCAAAAAAAAAGATGTAATATATGATACTTTAATATCTATCTATATATACACACATATATAGTAAAATGATTACTACCATCAAGCTAATTATACATATTCACCCATAATTTTTTCCTCACAAATTTTTGTATGTGTGGCTTAACAATTTTTAAAATTTAAATGTAACATATTACCAAAGAATAAAATGTTCTATTATAAATGAACTGTTTGTTAAATTTTCTTAAAAGCAAATTTATATGTATGACCAGTACCTCACAATCGAGTTAACAGTATTTTTAGAACACTAAGTTCTCTACAGACATTAGCAAAATTTGTCTCTATGTTCCTAAAATAAACCTATAATTTAACTTCCAAAACTATATTTTTTCAAGTTTTTTTACTTCATTTAAATGAATTATAAATGTATGCTCTTTTGTGTCAAATTCTTTTTATAGTCAACACCCTTAAGATTCATCTGTATGTATAATTATTACTTTTTCATTCTTTTTGCTACTATTAGTATAATACTTAAATATGTCATGGTGAATTTATTGAAATGATATTTATTGATATATAAATGATTTTCAGTTTGGTGCTATTTTGAATCATCATGTAGTTTTATGTATGTGTAAATATATTTATGTGCACATATGTATGTATGTATATATAATTTTGATTTGTTGGTCATACACCTAGAAATTACTGTCAACATATGCAGGTAACTAAAATACTAGATATTTTTACATTCACATATAAGTCATTTTTATCCCAAAATGACTTTTAATATATTATGTCCATAAAAATACACTGAAGAAAACATAGGCAAAACCCTCCAAGACATGGGACCAGAAATATCTTCAGTTTTCTGATTCCATTATTAAAGATATATAAAAAATCCAGAAATATATAAATGGAACTAAATCAAATTTAAAAGGCTTTTATGTGGCAAAATAAACTCAGACTAAATTAAAGACACTCCGCTGAATGGGAGAAAACATTTGTACAGAATACTTTGGATAAAAGACTAATGTCCAAGAAATATGAAATACTCACAGGGTTTAACAACAAATAACAATCCCACCAAAATGGGGAGGAAATAGAAGAAAACTAACATGTCCCTAAAGAAGTCATGCTGAAGAAACAGGTACTTGCAAGGTGTCATTGTACTAATTATCAGAGAAATGCAAATCAAGACATCAAAGAGCGTTATCTTGCTTTATTGAGAATGGTGTCTATTATAAATGGAAACAACCAGGTTTGGTGGGAATACATGAAAATGGAACCAATATTTATTGTTAGTGGGATTGTCATCTGGCTTACTCTTTATGGACTATATAGTATAAAGAGTACTCAAAAAACAAACCAACCTAGAACTCATATAAGTAAGACTAGAACTCCCAGAAGTCTTATTTCTTGACATCTATGTCTAAATCTGCAAAAAATAGTCAATAAAAAAAGATATATACATATCTATGTTCTTCCTAGTGCTTGGTATAGTAGTCAGTATATGGAAATGACACAAATATATGGCAGATGAACATAAAGGAATTGTGGCTTAATGTATTATAGAATATTTTGCTGCTATGTAAAAAATGATGAAGTCAGAGGCTGGACTGAGAATACGGTGGGTAGGGCACTTGCCTTGCATTTTCAAGCATTCTATGCCCAGAATTCTATATGGTTCCCTTTGACTACCAGGAGGGATTCCTGAGCTTAGAGCTAGGACTGCTGGGTGTGGTCCAAACAAAAAAAACAAACAAAAAGATAAAATCATGTAGCTTGTTGTAACATGAATGGAAATAGTGGGTATCATGTAATTGAAACTATCTGGGGCTAATATTGTATGATCTCACTCAACTATAAAAATAAAGAGACAAAACAAGGAAATAGACAATATTGAATAATGGGAAAAACTTGGTTTTAGATTATAAGGAGTAAAGGGCTAACATGTGGGTGGAATAAAAGTCAGACAAGAGGTATCATAAGGACAGAACTGGAGGGTCATGGATGCTGTGGTGATGGTGTGGTGCAATAAGTTTACATGCCACAACCATAAACCTTAACAATATTGTCATCATGTTATCTAAACTACAATAAACACACACATACACACATATATGTAAAATATATATATATATATATATATATATATAATATGCCCAATTGTTTTTTTTCTTTCTGGATAATCAATCAAGTATATTGAAAAATATTTAGTCTTGGAAATTATTTTTTTACTTATGGAAAAATAACTTTATTGGGTAAATATGTGTGCTAAATATTTAGTAAATATATGTACATAAAATGTGTAAACATAAGATTAAGTAAAGTAATGGAAACTCCACATTTTATTAGAGCTTATCTGGTTTGACAGCTCTCTCCAAAACAGCTGCTTCAAGTTAAAGGGAGAAAAGCTATAATCAATCGTCTTTTCTGTAGTTCCTTTACTGAGCAAGTAAGGTAATAAAAACTTTGGTAGAATTTATTCTCTATATTTTATTTATTTATTCGTTGATTTATTTACTTATTCACTTATTTATTTATTCATACATGTATTTGTTTGTTTATTCATTCATTTTTTTCATTCATGCATCTATCTATCTATCTATCATCTATCTGTTTGTCTGTCTGTCTGTCTGTCTGTCTATTTATTTATCTATCATTTATTTATTTAGCGTTATTGGGTCCCTCTCAGCGACACTTAAGGGTTACTCCTGGATCTTTGCTCAGGAATTACTCCTCGTCGTGCTCAGGGGACCATATGGGATGACAAATCGAACCAGGCTCGGTTTCATGCAACACAAGCACCCTAACTTCTGTGCTATCACTTCAACCCATGTTCTCTATATTTTAAAACAGAACTCCTAGGCAACACTCTGTATGAAATTTTTTCACAGGAAATTAATCTCAAAATAAGGTGCTTGAATTTTAATCCATACTATTTCACTGATTATAACAATTTTCTGTTACTGAATACAATCTTGCACTTTTAAATAATGGAAGTTATTCTCTTTGATTTTATTTCTTGACACTGCTGAGAAGTGTTCCTGAAAGCTCTGATCTCTCCCATCACCCCCACATATTGACAGACTAACATCCGCACAGTCTTTTGCATTCACTGCTCTCCCATAACTGCATGACTGCCTAGTTTTACTTAAAAAGAAAATAGCAAAACAAGATGGGTTGTATTTTTTTTCTATAAAATGAATGAGAATTGAATTCCTGTAGTGAACTCCAGTTGTTCACAATCTTTGAGATCTTCATTCCCCAAAAAGGATTATTAAGCTGTTTTATGTGTAAATGTAACTTGCCTGTCTATTTCCACTGAGTTTCAGCAACTTAATATCAATTCCATTGGGTTGGTGAGAGATCAATTAGCAGTGCATGACATAAATGCAACAAAGGAAGAAGGGCTTTAAGAATAGCACTGGTAACTTCAGTGCCTACCAAAATGTCATTTATGCATTTATTCAATGGTTTGAGAAAATGGGTGGGGTTATTGTGTTTACTTATAAGTTACTGTTGAAATTAATACTATATTACTCCTCTAGAGAATTTTATGATCCATGCATAATTTATGTTAAAGCAATTATATGCAGGAGGAAGTCTTGTGTAGTTTATTGCCTTCAATGCTTGAAGTAGAACCAGTCACGTGATCCTCATTTACACATTAAAAATTTGTTACAGACTACTTAAAATTTGTGGTCAGTAGCTTAGGGAGTTGAGCAGGAGATAATCATAATTAAAACTAAAGATTCCATTATTATTTTTAATTTATTACATTATACAATTGTACATATTTGAGGTGTTTTTGACTTTTTTTTTCAAATGCAGTTGGAAGGAGATTATACAAAGCATAAAGATATTTTCCTTTTCTTCTGGATGGGTTGTAATCTGCTACATCTTTTCTGTGAACAAAATTGACAAGTCTTACATTTTTATTTGGTAATTTTAATTCTAAAACTATGTCTGTAGAAATCTGATACAAGATATTTGTTATTTGACTTCCAAATGAAAAGTTGAAAATCTCAAGCTATAGTAATAATACAATGTTTTAGATATAATTATATGATGAAATTTTATGTAATTATATCACTTGATCCACTTGACATCCCGTTATTCATCAATTTGCTCGAGCGGGCACCAGTAACATTTCCATTTGACTCTATCACATGCCAGTATAGCCCAATGGCATCTGGTTGCTTCAGGAATACAAAGTGACTCAAACTGTTCTTTTCAGCGTCTTGACGAAGAAGTCTGACCATCTTGTAGGTGGGCAGCCATGTGATTTTTTGACACATGAGAAAAAGAAGATCACGTGTAATTATATATAGTTTGTAAATTAGTATTTTATATATTAAGAAATGACATATAATATTGAGTGATTGCATCAGAAATAATATTTAAGGGATTCAATTCTATGTAAATGGAATATATATAAACATGTAAATAATGGAGAAATTTTATTTTCCTTATGATTTTTACCATGTTTCATGCAATTACAAAACTTTTTTGATATCACCTTGTACCAGCAATTCCAAATGTCAATGATAAAAGATACATTTTATCATGTAGTGATAAGATTCTTTCCCAATAAAATGTTTTTAAAAATAGTACATATTAAATGTTTAATTGATATAATGTTTATTTGTAAGGTAGTATTTACATCATGGAAATTACTTTCTTACACCCTCTAAATTCTCATTGCCATGCCACATCTACATCCAAAAGTACCAATATCCTTTCACTACTATTAGCTCCCTACTTCCCGGCACCTCCTGCTTCCGTACCCTCCTCAACTCCTTCATCTCAGGTTCGTAGCAAGAGGTCTAGTCCATGGCTTTGTTTTCATTTGACTCTTTTGGTTCCCTTGTTTTGATTTTCTAAATCAAACATGAGTGAGTATATTTAGAATTATATATTTACTTCCGGTTTACTTGATTTAGCATAGCACCCTCCAGTTCCATCCATATTATTACGGAAGGCTAAGTTTTGTTCTTCTTACTGTGGAGTAGCATTCCATTCTGCATGTATATGTATATGATATATATGTATATGTATGTATATATATTATATATTATATATATAACTATTTCTTTATTCACTGACCTGTAATTTGGCACTTAGGGTTGTTTCCAACCCTTGGTTATTATAAATAGCTACATAGAACATAGGTATGCATATATTTCTTGAATTATTTTGTTGTTTTTTTGGATCAGTCTTTGGACTGATCCAAAGATTTCTAAAAAGTGGACATTATGGATCTATTTTGAGAAATCTTAAAACTTTTTCAAGGAGGTTTGATCAGTTTATGTTCTCATTGACAATACAGAAGGTTGCTTTTCCCTTCACATTCCACCAGCACTTGTTGTTTCTGGATGTTTTTATACAGCTACTCTCCCAGGTGATATCACATTGCAATTTAATTTTAATTTCCTTGTTAATAAGTGGTAATGAACATTTTTTGTGCGTTTGCCATTCCATGTACTTTGTAAAAGGTGAAAGATTTATACGATCTGAAGAGAAACCAGAGCATTGTATGTACTTTGTCTATCAGCTTAGTGGGTCCATCAATACCTCTCCCAGGTTTGAATGTGATTATTTTCTTCTTGATTTCTGAATCTCTTATGTATATATTGGATATTATCCCATTGTCAGATGTATTGGCTGCAAATCTTTGTTTCCCATTTAGTAAAATGTCTTTTTTATTTTATTGACAGTTTCTTTTCTTTGAGTTTAAGAGATAGTACAGTGGGTTGTGCATTTTCTTTGCATGCAACTGACTTGGGTTTGATTGCTAACATAATATTTTGTTCCCTGAGCCTGCCAGGAGTGATCCCTGAGCAGTCAGGGAGTAAGCCTTGGGTACCACTGGTTGTGACCCCCCAAAATAACAAGAACAATAATAAAAAAGATAATTACTTTTCACAGTCAGGTATTTTTTGAGGCTTTTGTTTTCATTATTGCGTTTCAGTCATATAAAGTTCCAATACCCATCCCCTTACCAGCGTACATTTCCCACCACCCTTTCCCCCATTGCCCTTTCACCAGCCTCCATATCTCTATGGCAGGCACTTTTCTTCTCTCTCTGTCCCTCTCTCTCCTCTCTCTCTCCTCTCTCTCTCTCTCTCTCTTTCCTTTGGGATGCTATGATTTGCAGTACAGACACTGAAAGGTTATCAGGTATACATTTAACTACTTTCAACATTTAGTTTCTGTCCAAAGAGAGTCAAAACGAGAAGGGACAGGTAAAGAATGATTACATTAATCATTCATCTGTGTAATATAAAATATAGAATCAGACTAATATCCAAAGCCAGGGAAAACAGGGGTGAAGAGGACTGATCATGAATGGAAGAGTGCCACAAATATGTGTGTGTTTGTGTGTGTGTTGGGGGGTGGGGAGGTTGGGTTTTGAAGGGCAGTTGAGAAGGGACCAATATGCCACAGTAGTTGGAAATGATCACTTTGAGCATGAACTGTTTTTGTTTTTATTCTCATGGAGATATTGGGAATTGAACCCAGATTTCGTATGTACAATAGAAGTGTTTTACACTGAGCTTTGTCAGCTAGCTTGATTTTTTTAAACATATTGAAAGAATGTGGGAGAATAAAGCCTTCTTCCTTTGCTTTATAAGCCATTTCCAAGTAGGACCTTGACTTTATTCTTTAGCTTTGGTGTTAGGTGCATAAACTACACTCATTGTTCTACATTTTGGGAACTTTCATGATACTATAATGGATAAAATAACAGGGAAAGGACCAGAGGGAGTGCCATTTATCAAATGTTTACTCTGTGTCAATGTCTAGCTCTGGTTCTTTTCACACACACTCTAAATTAGCTCCAACAAGCAATATAGAATAGATTATTCAGTGTGTGTAGGACCAGCTCAAATAGAGGTTGTAATAAATTTGAAATAAGTGTTGTCCATAGGTGTAGTGGTGATGGGTCTGTGGTTGACAGTAGAAACCCATTGTGTTCTGAAAGCCAGAAAGTGAATACAAGAACAGAAATCAGCCAGATTCCCACATAACAACCCAGAAAAGAAGTCATGACTTTATCAATACCATTCCCTTTTATGGTGTGTAATGGTCAACATAATTAGTGCCTTCTAAGGGAGTAGGCACGGGAACGAGGGTGGGTCAGAAATGAGGGTCTTTGGTGGTGGTGGTGGTGGTAGCACATTGGTGGTTGGATTGGTGTTGAATGATGAAACTTTCTAACAATTGTATTGTGAAAAACTTTGTACTTTGTAAAGAAAAGAAAAACATGTCTTTTATCTCAACAGTAAAGAGATTAGAAACTTCTCAACAAATCTCTATTTCTATATAAATCTATACAAAAAAAACATGCAATACAGTTTGTAGTTGGAATTAAACTGCTTAAAATTAAGTTTGTAAAGAGGCTTAGGCTGTTCCGTGGTGCTGGTAGTATCATGAATTGTTTCTAATATATGTTATGGGGTGATTATATGGACTTCAAATCAGTTTTAGAAATTGGCATTATAGTTTTTTGAAGTCTATAAGCAACCAAACAAGTATCAGACTGTATCAGATGTGATATTTTGTACCTGACTGAGTTTTATTAAAGGAGTGAAACAATACATGTTTTAAGAAAGATCTCATTTAAAAATCTAAAGAAAATAAAAAGAAAAAGGGGAAAGAATTCTAAATAATGATATTACTGTTAAAAAACAAAATTTTGAAATCTTAATGCAAAGTGTTCTTTGAATTCTGTAATAATTTGATGCTATTGTTGTGTGATATTATTTAAACATAACATATTATAGTTCCATTTACTCCAATTTTCTCCATTTACACTATAAATTTCTACAATACTTCAATGTTTTGCATTTATTTATTATATTACTGGTGAACAGATGGGTAGTTTGTATAAATTAAGTGACTAAGAAGAGAAGGGAAATGACAATGTGTAGTCAAAAGAAACAAAATGTGCAAATATAGAGTTATGATAAAATGTAGCACTAAGAGAGGCGAATAATATCTACTACCTGGAGGTGGGATTATAGGGAGCAGAAAAGTCTGTAACAGTAGGAGGATCTCCCTCATACGAGGAGTTATGTATTTGGTTAGAACTTCAGATTTACTCTCCAGAAAACTAAATCATTAGATTTTTTTTTGTTTTCATTTTATGCTATATCCAGATGTGCTCAAGGGTCACTTCTGGTTGTGCTCAGAGGGCCATGTGGGATGGCCAAGATGGAACCTTCATTGCTATGTCCGACCTGCTGTACTGTCTCTTTGATCCCTCACTGATATATTTTTAAATATGAGATAATGGGACAGATTGTACAAAGGATAAGATGCTTTGAGTTTAATCTGTGGCATAACATATGATCCTGTAAGCCCACCAAGATTGATCCCTGAGCACAGAGCCAGGTATAAGTCCTGATCACTGTTGGATCTGGCCATAAAAAGTTCAAAAAGAATGAAAAATGGATAATGTTTTTACAGTGTTTCACTTAGAGTATACTAGCACAATATTATGGCTACATCATTGAAGTTTTTATAAATATCTGGTAAAATGCCTATTAATCTTAACCTAATATAATAAATAATTTTAATAGTTTTAGACTTTGCTTTCTTTTTTGGGTCATTTGCTATTAATTAAAATATGATGCTTTATCTAAAACCATAAATTTTTCCAAAACAAACTTACTCTCACTGAATAATCTACCTTATCTTTATGTGAAAGGCTTTAATAATCAACTTTAGCAACAAATAAAAATCACTTTAACCAGAATTATAATTTCAGACATTGGAATTTAATTTCAATCATTGATAACTATAATATATACGTTAGAAAACCTATGCATAAAGATTAGCTATGATATTAGATGTAAAGTACATTGAAATCAGGAATGGTAGACCAGTTGTGATAGTCATCTTAAATAATGATTCTGTTTCGTTGCTTAAAATTAAATCTTGCCTTACCCAGGTCATATGTTAATGCTGTAATTTAGGAAATAAAATACTATAATCTGAGATACCCTATATTCAGCACTGTTCTAATGCGAATGGGAAGAAGGTTTTTACTGGGTTTGGTTTTAGTATTTTAACACTCGGTTTTTGACTTGTCATATTTTGAGAGCTGGGCATTAATACATATATTATCAATCAAAATGATTTTAGTGTCAAAAGTGAAGTGACACATGAAAAAGGATATATTTAAAAGCGTAATAAAAATCTTTCCTTTGGTATGCTCCCAAAAAAACCAGTGTTGTTGACACTGAAAGACTTCATTTGCAGCATGAATCCAAGAGAAGTCATTATAATGATATAAAATAGCTTTTATCAAAATTAAAACAATCAAAATTCTCAAGGCAAATGGAAAGAATTTAGATTATCCAGTGTATGACTAAGTCATTCAGTGTAATGTTTGTGTATGAGTAAATATTTTAAAATTATTTTACTTTGTTTTCCTAGCATTTATTTCACTTTAAGTTTGGAAAGACAAATAGTACTTAACATACCTTTAGGTTCATGCTGAAATTATTTTCTTAAATCTGTCTGGCTCTCATTAAACAGCCAAGACTGGGCTAGGAGTAGAAAATGAAAAATAAAAGGTAAAAGGCTTTTTTATAGGGTGCTAAAACAACAGTAACTGTGTAAGAATAAACAAATGAAATAGGGATAATAAAAACTTGTTTGCCCTTAACCCTTCTTGATACTAGGCTAAATTGTATCCATATATACAAGTGTGCATAAATTTCATAAGAAAATGACAGTTGCATTATTATCTTTTTATTAGCCTAATTGCTGATCAACATCTCCAAATAAATCAGTATTTTATATATTCTCCTTGTTCCAGTAGTATGAGTTTAGTAAGCACCTATTAAATAGCTAATGTCAAAAGTTGCTAAAAGTGAATACACTGGAAAAAATTACATTATTATGGAAAATAATGATATGGGATGAATGCTTCTAAAGTTCTCTGTTAAGCAATACTTTAATCTCTTCAAAGAGAGATTTTCAGAGATAAGTGGGTTTATTCTGTTGTTTATAAGAATTTGAAGTGCACAAAAATAGAGATCACTTGTATCACTGTATTACTGTCTTCCGTTCATCATCAATTTGCTTGAGCGGGTACCAATGTAACATCTCCATATGACCTGTCTCATGCAAGTAGAGCCCAAGGACACCTGCTTGCTCCAGGAACATAAAGAGCCTCAAACCATTCCATCAGGTCATGGGAATGAGGACTACAGTTGTTACTGGTATTTGGCATGTCAAATACAACACGGGTAGCTTGCCAGGCTCTGCAGTGCGGGTAGCATACTCTTATAGTCTTCTCTAAATCCAGCATTTATTGATGAACTGCGTGGCCGCTTGTGACTGTCGAGCTGGGCTGTGATAGTCTCTTCTGCTGGGTGGAGTTCTGATGAGAGGGAGTTCGGATGTGGGAAAATGGCAGCTCTCATGAAGTGGGGGTCGTCTGGCTTGTTGTGAGGCTCTGCTGGGGTGGCGGGCCAGGGCTAGAACCTGCCATCCCTTCTGGGTGCCTACGTGAATGGCTGGGCACAGGAGAGCCAGTAGCAGCTCTGCCCCATGTCTGTAAGTCTCTGGATCAGCATACCTGGGCCGGATTTAAAAAAAGACTGCTGCAAGGTGAATCTCAATGAGCCGGGCTTTGATAGGCTGGTCTGCTGGCTAGGGTTCTGACAAGGGGGAAGTCGGATGTGGAAAATGGAGGCCCTCATGGAGTGGGGGTCGTCTGGCTCTTGTGATGCTCTGCTGGGGTGGCAGGCCAGAGCTAGAACACTGCCATCCCTCCCAGGTGCCTCGTGAGCGGCTGGGCACAGGCAGAACCAGCAGCAGCTCTGCCCCATGTCTGTGAGTCTCTGAATAATGAAGAGATCACTGAATGATGCGGAAATAATATATGGTAAAAAAAGGTTTGAGGGAAGGGAAACTAAAAACATAATTTTAATTACCTAGCTGTATATTTTTGATAACCTCATCTTCTACACAAAGAATCAACTAGCTTTTTATGGTGATCCCTACATACAAAGAAGAGTCAGGTTTTAAAAGGTTAATTTGCAATTAGTATAATAAAAAACTATAGTAAAAATCAGCCATTATGACTTAATGGAGGAATATCAATTATGACTTTAGTTTGAAGAATTTAAGTACTATCAAATAAAAGATTTCTGATTATATTGTGTGAAATGTATTGTGTGAGAGGGAAATTACTTAATCTATCAAGGAACACAGTGACTTTGATAGTTACATTTTTGCTAGACCACACTCTCATTAAATGTGATTGTAATGTCTTTTTTGAAATATAGATCTTTAATTGCACTGTCTTAAAATTATAGGGGAAAAAACCATTCACTTTTTGCTCTATAAGCATATTTATCCCATTTTTCTTTTATTGCGTTATCTGTTGAGATCAAAGATCAGAATAAGCAAGGGCTGTAATGACAAATGATTCTCTCCATCTTGCTAGCACTCCCTGCCTTTCAGCTCCCTGGGTCCTGCAGAATGCTGGTGAATACTATTGTCATTCCATGAACATGTTGATTTCTAAAATGAAACTAATTCCAGAATTTAGAAAACACACCAATATGTCAGTCAGTCTAGCATGTCGCATTGCAAGTTTACTTTTATTATGCTTTTGTTATTGTTGACTGGTTACACCAGCTCTATAACCAAGTGTGGTAGATGCTGTATTTTTAATTTTTAATGAAAAACTCTAAAACAGAAACTAAACTAATTGATAATGTCCCATTGTAGTTGATTCTTAGGCGAAACTTTTTCCTGATATTTCTAACCTGCATTCTTTGGGGGAGATCCATACCCCTTTGAAACTTTATATATGTTACTGTATTATAATAGTTCATGTGTTAGCCCATCTCAATGGACTACTTGATACTTGATATCACAATTTTTGTCTTATTAACATTGCCTTCTCAATATATAGGACAATGTGCTAATTACAACATTTTCATAAGCAATGTTTATTGCTTGGCTTTTTAATTTTTTTCTGAAAAAACGCTTTTCTCATTTTACTCATTTCTCACTTTCTTCAGGTTCTCTCCATCTGTCCTAAGGACATGAGAGCTGATATCTGTGTTCACCTAAACCGGAAGGTTTTTAATGAACATCCTGCATTTCGATTGGCCAGCGACGGATGTCTGCGTGCATTGGCAGTAGAGTTCCAAACTATTCACTGTGCACCGGGGGACCTCATTTACCACGCTGGAGAAAGTGTGGATGCCCTCTGCTTTGTGGTGTCAGGATCTTTGGAAGTAATCCAGGATGATGAGGTGGTTGGCTATTTTAGGTACTGTGAACTTTCCTCATATAGTAGCAAAAACGTAACAGTTCTGGAGCTTGATTCACAGATTTCTTATGAGAAATTTTCGTAGCTTAGTAATTTTGGAAATTGGGTCATTAATGAGATGATGAATCTTAGTGAAAACTAGTAATACTATTTCAGCAGGGAACATTCGTATTGGTCATAGCTTAATGGGTAGCATGATAATTGGATTAAGTATTTTGACAGCAGTAGGAAAGCATTTATTTTTAGTTGAGGGGCCACATCCATCATTGCTCAGGTCTTGCTCTTGGCTTGTGCTCAGGGGTCTGTATGGAGTCCGAGGATTGAATTTAGCTTGGCCTTTAGCAAAACAGTCACCCTATCTGCAGTACTATCTTTCTGACCAGAAAGTATGTTTTAGACTGCAGCTGAACCTAGACAGTGGTGGCTTGTACCTTTTATACTTCAGTATGTATAAAATCATTTAGGTAATTACTTCTAGGTTAGTAACCTAAAGTTCTGGTTTCAGAGAGACAATAGAACCTGTCTAATTCTACATCTTCCTGTAGGCAAGACTAAAGTGAGGTATGTAGAACAATTTGGAGAATTGCTCAAATAATTATCAAATGAATGATTGAGTAAAAATTTATCTTATGCTAAATCATACTATCTCATAATAGTGGTTTCAGATATTAAGTTAAAAGTTTTAAGGAGGTAAATGATACGAATTATGTTCATTTAGGTTTAATACATTAACAAATCAGTAAGATACTGGTTTAACAATGCTTGGTCTAAAATTAGAGACCCTTTGAATTGTTGCAAATTTTTAAAAAGGCAGTAACTATATGAAAGTGCAAAATAAAAGATATGCTTTGGTAGAGATCAAAGTAATGTGATTATTCTTAAGAAAATTACTAAATTTTAGCAATTTTTATATCTTGCTTAAAATATGCAGCAGGTTCATGCAGTCTACATATCACTGTATCACTGTGTCACTGTATTCCCGTTGTTCATTGATTTGCTCAGTGGGCACTAGTAACATCTTCATATGTCCTGTCCCATGCTAGAGTACCCCAAGGGCATCTGCTCTCTCCAGGAACACGAAGAGCCTCAAACCATTCCTTCAAGTCATGGGAATGAGGTCTATAATTGTTACTGTTTTGGCTTATCAAATACAACACTGGTAGCTTACCAGGTTCTGCAGTATATATATATATATATATATATATATATATATATGTGTGTGTGTGTGTGTGTGTGTGTATGTATAAAAGAAAGCAGTAATAAGGTGAGAAGGAATTATCTGTTTTTTTTCAAGCAGAATAGGTTAGAATTGTGGAATGTCAACTTCATTTGATCAGATTTTTCATGGCTTATCGGTCATGAAAAATGAGTTCAATTTTTAAAATATTGAATTTTCAGCTACTAAGGTCAATCTACCATAGCCTAATGCCACCTAGTCTGATAAGCACAAAATTTCAGACTTATTTTTTTAAAATCAAAGTTTTTTTTGAAAAGAGTTAAGAACCATCGACTTATTTATAAGAAAGCAGCTCTGCAAAACTTGTAAAAAGTTAGAGAGAAAATATTTCAGGAATGCAATGACTAAATACTATTATTTATAAACATTTCCTTAACTTTAAAAGTAATTAGTGTTATAATTAAATTTCTTTTAGGACACTTTCAATTTTCTTTTAAGAAGAAATTGTATCCCTTTGAATTAGCACTCTGTATATGACTAATGCTACTCACTACTTGTTTTTCCTGTATTGGCATATAAAGAAATTATGTATAATCCTTCATATAAGTATTCATTTTATCAAAATAATCTTTATAATAAAATAAAGCACACACAAAGTATAAGCACCTTTATATGCTTCAAAAGAAATTAAAACACAATAATTGTATTTTTTTGTTGCATGTTTATGTCAAGGTGTGGCAGAAGTGATTACTTGTATCACTTGTCCTCAGTTGTTCATTGATTTGCTCGAGCGGGCACCAGTAACGTCTCCATTCCTTGGGAATGAGGTCATTATTGTTACTTTTTTGGCATATTAAATACAGCATGGGTAGCTTGCCAGGTGCACCTTCCCGATAAATCATCTCAGCTGCATACATTTATTTGTCCCCACCAACCTCCAGGTTCTTTATCATGACCTCACATTTGGAACTTTGTTTTTAAAAAGCCCTTAGTGTATTGTCTCCACTAAAAATCTGCTGAACTGGAAACATTGCTTAGAGAGAGACAAAATGAATTTTTATTTTATTTTAAAACAAAATGGTAACAGGTTTGTCAGTGCTATAATAAAAGCAAACGCAATGTCTGGGTACCGGACAGTTTCATCATAATCTGTCTGTCACCTTTTATCCCGTTGAGTCTGTGATTTTTTCACCTACTCCCCAGTATTGTGGCATTCAGGATCACTTCATTTCTGGACTGACTGAGTCCAGTTCTATATAGACCTCCGGATTATTTTTCTTGTCCTTTTCTTCCCATTGTGTCTTAACCAAAAACTACTTTATCTAAACAGAACAAAACAGAAGTCTTTTGTTTAAACAAACAAACAAACAATCAAAGAAACAAACAAAGTGTTGACAGATGTTGCCGCATTCCAAGCCCAAGTGAATGTGTCAGGCTTGGCATTGAAATGTTGGTAGCAATAGTAGCAGTAGCAACAGTTGGAAGCTGTCAGAGCCTGTACATGCAGTTGTGTTTGTGGTTGCTAAGATTCCAAAGGGTCCACCAAAGACTGTAGTTTTGGATCTCCAGACGAGAGCCTGGACATAGGAAGAAGCATTGGGAGCTCTGTCCTGTACTGAACCTTGAGGATGAGCTGAGGGTTTTATAGACTTTTGGTGACTTCTCTAGGGCAGGTAGCATGATGCCAAGATTCTTATTTTTTGTTGTTGGGTCACACTTGGCTGTGTTCCATTTTTACTCCTGATTATGTGATCAGGGGACTACTCCAGGCTGGGCTCAGGGAGTAGTGCCAGGGTTTGAAAGCCAGATAAGTGAGCTCAAAACAAGTGCCTCGATCACTGTACAATCTCTCCAGCCCTGATGCCAGGATTTTTGACTGATAAGTGTGTGCTGAGGTGGTGCTCTCTGCAGTGCTCAGAATGTAGGTTCCAAGCTGGAGACACTAAAAGCCCCATGGTGACAGATGTGACCTGGGCTCTGTTCAGGAGGCCTGGAATCACCTTTGGGTCTCCCCTTCCCTAGATCTCCTTGTGACATGGAGATGATTTTTTGACCCTCATATTGCTCCATTTCATTACACTTGTTGTGGCTTGAGTGGTGGAATGAGGGGAAGTACTTGCTTTGGGGGTTTTTCTAAATTAAAAGTACTTTATTTTATAATTAAAAACAACCTTTGTTTTAAGTTTTGCTCCCAAAGTGCCTTAAATATTAAAAAACAAAATCAGGTTTCTCTTGACACTTAGGTGACTGCCTTTTTTTCTCCTGATCCTTTGCATCACTTTCCTCTTCTCATAATTTTGTAGCTAAGTTTATGTATAATGCAAAATTACAGTAGAAAAATTATCAGACTGAGACAACTCACATGTATGTATAAATATGTATGTACATATATATGAATGACTACATATATATGTGTATAAGTAGCTGTCTTGAGACTGTATATTCTTAATTTTTCACCTAAACAAATCATTGCCCTGATAATGGAATGTTGATATACCCTATTAGTGTATGTTAACTGTATGACTTATATCTCATCCAGTTTCTGCTTCCCAATGGCTGTTCCTGCGTTATTTGGCACACTGATATTCATAGGACCACTGTCTTCATTGTGAATTGTGATTTTTTAGTATCAAAATACAGACTTTTTCTTTAGTTTCAGGATATTTTTGCCTCATAAGGATCCGACAGGAACAGTGCCACTCATGTTTTGAATACACCTTGGAAAGTGAGAATTTGTTATTTCCGTAGGAGACATAAGCAGTCTTGCTTTCTTTAGGACAATTCATTTGTCAGTTGAAAGATAGAGAAGGGAGGTCATTTTAAAATTAATTAAAGTCTCTGCATCTGAAAAGCAGGTGAAGTTTCATTTTATTGGATCCTTGCCTCTGAACAGTCTCTTGGTAGGTACATAATTTTTCAGCGTATCAAAAGTGCTAAAATGTTTAATGAATATGTTCTGAAGCATAAACTAATTAATGGGAAGATAAAAATGTAGTCAACAAAAATATCATTTTTTTGGGTAACACTGAAAGGTCGCTTCAAGATGTTTTCTAAATAGGGGCACATGAAGATAATTGTAGTTCAAGTCTTTTTTTAGTTTCAAGTTCCTTCAGTTCTTACACCTCCACTTTTTTTTTATCTTGGCACTTTTTATGAAACACAAAGAATTTCAAATTAGCTTTATGATGCATACATAATATTTTATATTTAATATCCTCTTATTTCTTAGTTCCTAACCTCTAATTAGCCAATATGAACAGGTTTCTGGTTATGTTAAAAATAGCCAGGTTACTTCTAAGTTTCTTGAAAAATCATATTGAAACTTTGGAGACTTGGCATTTTCTTACCAATAGTTGTTCTGCTTGTAAGATATTTTCCCTTTCATAGGTTTGCTGATTATTAGTGTTATTATAATTATTATATTTTATAGATGCTAATACAAGACAATGTATATCTAAGTATTTTTACTGTATCTTCAAGTTTTAAGGAGATCTAAGTTTTTATTAGTAGTTTCAGTGAAGGAATAGCTATTGTTATAGCTTTGAGGAAAAGACATTAAGTAAAGAAAAGGTCACAAACAGAATTAAATGAACTTTAATAATATATAATAAAATTTCTTTATGTTAATATTCCATCTAATTAAAAATTAGGTTATTTAGAATTGGATCTTCCCATAAACGTGCATGCATAGCCAAAGAAGACTTACAAATTATAATCTAGATAATTAAAAATCTGCTCATATTTTATTTCAAAAGAGGCAATCTGGGATGTGAATGAATAATATTTTGCTATTTTGAGAGTCTGTGAAAATGTGATGTTTTTGGTGTGGTTAAAGGCTTTTTTCCTGTATACTTGCTATGAGAAGTCAAATGCTTCACACCTTAGACACTTAAAAGGGCTTTTCCAAAATTCCAGAAAGTTGTTTTTTCTACACATATATTTCTCTATTTTGAGATGCTGAGCTATGATATGAACTGGATATATATATATATATATGTATATATATATATATATACACATACATATGTATATATACAGTGATTTAATATACATATGTACATATATATGCATATATATATATATATATATATATATATATATATATACACACACAGCCCAGATCATCGACACCCACCCTGCAGCAGTATTTTTTCAATCCGGCCCAGGTATGCTGATCAAGAGACTCACAGACACCGGACAGAGCTGCTACCAGCTCCCCTGTGCCCAGCCGCTTACAAGGCGCCTGGAGGGAAGGCGGGTTCTAACTCTGGCCCGCCACCCCAGCAGAGCCCCGCAACAAGCCAGATGACCTTCCCACTCCATGAGGGCCGCCATTTTCCATATCTGGACCTCCCTCTCATCAGAACTCCATTCAGCAGACAAGCCTATCAAGCCCAGCTCGTAGCCGCTTCTGGCCACGCAGTTCATCAATAAATGCTGTATTTAGAGGTGTCTACAAGAGTATGCCACCTGCATGGCAAGCCGGCTAGCTGCCCGTGTTGTCTTTGATATGCCAAATACCAGTAACCACTATGTTAGGTCATCCCCCATGGCTTAATATAATGGTTTGAGAGCTGTTTATGATCCTGGAGCGAGCAGATGCCCTTTGGGCTCTACTAGCATGAGACACCCATATGGCGATGTTACTGGAGCCCACCCAAGCAAATTTTTTTTTAAACGGGAAGATAGTGATAGATAGTGATAGATAGTGATATATATACACATATATATGTATATATATATAAAGATTATTAAACTTAGATGATCCAGTATCACTGTCTTTCCCGTTCATCATCGATCTGCTCAGCGGGCACCAGTAACATCTCCATATGACCTGTCTCATGCAAGTAGAGCCCAAGGGCACCTGCTTGCTCCAAGAACATAAGAGCCTCAAACCATTCCATCAGGTCATGGGAATGAGGTCTATAATTGTTACTGGTATTTGGCATATCAAATATGACACGGGTAGCTTGCCACTCTGCCATGCGGTTGCTACTCAGATGATCCAGATGACCAGATGACTAGATGATCCAGATGACCTCTTCTTGTAAGGAGCCAATTATTATTTTTTCATAAATTTAAAAAATGTTTTAATTGAATCACTGTGAGGCAGACCTTACAAAGCGGTTCAAGATAGGATTTCAGTCATACATTGTTCCAACAGTCATCCCTCTATCAGTGCATATTTCCCAACACCAATGTCCCCAGTTCATACACACGCAACCTGCTTCTATGGCATGCACTTCTCTCTTTTTCTCTCTCTCCCTCTCTCTCTCTCTCACTCTCTTCCTTTCTCTCCTCTATCACCTTTTGTACACTGTGGTTTGCAATACCAACATGTACATTCCATTTACCTACTTTGAATACTCAGTTCTAGTCTAGCATTACTACTTCCAAATATTATTGTCAAACTGTTCCTTATCTATCTTACCAGCCCTGTCCCCCCACAAAATTGTAGATTACAACCATTGATAAGTCCTTTTGCCCCCTGTTTTCCCCTTCCCTTAGATAGTACTCTTATACTATTATTTTTATAACCCACAAATGAATGCAGTAATTCTTTATCTGTTCTCCTTCTGACTCATTTCACTAAGCATGATACTCTCATGTCCATCCATTTATAGAGCAAATTTCATGAATTCATTTTCTTAACAGCCACATAGTATTCCATTGTGTGAGTACCATTGTTTCTTTATCTGGACATCTGTTGTTTTTAAATGACTTGCTTGTCTTGTTTTAATTCTTCCAAGTAGTGACCTTAACATTACTTATCTATGGTATAAACTACTTATTTTAGAGTCCTTAACTTCTATGATTTTTAATAAAATCTGAATATTTAAAATTCAATAGTTTAGATTAAAACTCAAGTCTTCTTCCCATCCCAAAACTCAAGTCTTCTTCCCATCCCAACCCCTTAAAATTATCTTGATTATTCAAAATTATCTTGGATTTTTGGTCCTAGCACAAGGCTACCACAGTATCTACCAGCTTAAAATATGCTATTGGCATCATTTTCCAATTTGATAGCATACTGTTACTACAATAGTCTTTCAAAATATAATGCGTCATCTCCATTTCCTTGTTAGGAATGGGTTTTTACCACCGTAAAGATAAAAACGTTACATGTCCTTTGAGACTATTTAAGAGTCTTGAACTTGATCTTCCTTCCCAGTCTCTCTTATGGTCCTCTTCTTCTCTACTCTGGTCTTAGCATATGGAAGCTTCACTACCTTGAAGTCCTCCTTTATTGGCAAACTTCAGCATTGTCTGCTTCCTTGTTTATAATGCCCTATTCTCTATTTTTCATCTTTTCTTTCTTCCCCATCTTTTATTCTTTCCTTACTGCTCTAATCTAGATCAGGCTCTTCAATTCTCTGCCTGCCTACATAGGGGCTCTTGGTCCCTCATACTCAGCTTTTCTCTGTTTATCTTCTCTACTGGGCTATGACCCTTGAAATTCCTTGCTACTCTTTTTGTCTTTTCTTTTTATTTGTGGTAGAACCTTTATTTTACTTTATTCTGAGTAAAAACTGAGTATTTTATGAAAAAAATTTTGTGTTCTACTAATGCAATAAACATTTCTTCTACTTTATTTTGGTACATCATTTATACTTTTCCTTTGACTTGTTGCTAATAATAAAATGAATTTTATTTATTTATTTAATTTTACCAAAGTGCCATGATTTACAAAATTACCAATAGTTGTGTTTTAGGCATTTAATAACTCAACAGCAACCCCCTCCACTAGTGTCAATTTTCTGCCACTAGTGTTCCACAAATTCCCTTCCCATTCTACCCCACTACACCCGTGCCTAACAAAAATCCTATCAACAAGGAAGAGGAAATAAATAGGCTCTTCTCAGAGGAAGACAGGAGATGGTCAGTAGGCACATGAAAAAATGTCAATGTCACTTATACTCTCTCTTTAACCTCAAGTTAGCTTTAGCTTTACAAAATAATTTTATATTTATGTTTATTTATGCAACATTTCTCTGTGAATTTTGGTTTTCTGAAGTATTTTCATTATTGCTTGCCTCCTTAATAAAGATCCATAGCCACAGTATGTCATTAATTTTTCCCATAATCCTTTAGTTTTTCTATGTTGATAAAATAATTTCTTTTTTTTATATTGAAATCAATATTGCTTAATGTGGAAAATTTTTGGTACCATTTTGTTTACTATGTATGGTATCTTAAATATGTCATTTTCTCTGCTCAGAGCAATAACAAAGCAATAAGTAATTATAGAGCTGTTTTTTCTTATACAAAAATGTTTACCCTATCTTTTTCCTCTACTTTCCTCTTCTTCTCACTGCCTAAACCCTGCTTGTGGAGAGACAATGAAAGTCTGTATTGCTTGTGGAGACAACAAAAGTCCCTCTTTTAACAAAAAATTAGAGTCGGACTTTTATTTCCTTTAAATCTCTGTATCCCATAAAGCAAAGTTATGTTTTAGGAGTATTAAGAGTGTTAGGCTGAATGGAATGAATAATGCAGTCATTGTTTCATTTGGAAGACGGAAAAGCATTGATTTATAATATGAACATTATTACAGGATTTTAATATACATTTTTCTCTTTAGAAAAGGAAAAACACATTTTGAAGATGTATTGACTTTTCAGCTGTCTTTTACATTTTATTTTAGACACGTGTTTGCATTTTTCATATAAATCACTTAAAATAGTTTGAAGCATAGGGTTTATAAATATTTTGTAAAAAGTGTATTCCCTAAATTTTGAGCTTACTCTAACATTTATAATAATAATAATAATAATAATAATAATAATAATAATAAAAAGTATATATGTGCCCAGAGAGCTTGTACAGCAGGTGGGGTGCTTGCTGTACTAACTCGACCCCACCATTAATGATCCCTTAGCACAGAATGAGGAATAGGTCCTGAGCACTTCTGGGTGTTACCACCAAAACAACAAAAAAAAAGGGGAGTTCTGGAATAAGTCCATATTGATAATGCTCAAACTACCAGTTTCACTAAGCATGCCCCAATTTAGTGAATTCATAGGATGCTACCTTAGTAAAATGCTTAAGTCTCATTGATCTATTGGTTACATTAGTTATGCTGATAAATAATAGATAATATTTATGCATTAATTTTATTTATGTCATTAAATTACCATCTAGTGTATCTAATTTGAAAAAAGAAGCATTTATCTCTGGCTATAAAACCAGCATCTCAACTATGTGCATTGCTTTGTAACTGTTTCTATTTTTGTCTTTGTGTTTTTCAGTCTCCTCTCTATTATGCTTTAACATGTACTTCTGCTCTATAGTCCTTTTTTCTTAAGGGGTTTAGAAGTGAAATACTTCATAGGACTTGATGCAAAGAACTGAGAAAATATTAATAGACCAAACAACATTTTTATGTTGAGTGTGGGAGCTTTTCTACTAAAAATAGGGTTTGGGGAAGGTTAGTTTTCTCAAGCTCTAAAATGTTTATAGCTAAGACTACTTGCACCCAGTGAGAGTTGACCTAAAAACAGATTCAAGTATTCTATAAACATGAAAGATGAACAGGAATTTCCAGTTCTGAAAGTGTGTGCACACTTTGTGATAGAGAAAGAGTGCTATTCTACCGATATTCCCAGAATAGTTCCATGTTTTTATTACTTATGATTTCTGTGCACTTCTTAGTATAAACATGCTCATATCAAAGAAGAAGGGCATTATCCAGATCTGTTATAGGTGAGACATTAATTTACATGAGAGCTATCTACACATAGTATAAAATGTACTGTCAATTGAAAGTACTAGGTGAAATAGAAAATTAAAGCAATGCATTTTTTCCAAAAGAATGATCAAAATTAATACCCAATTTAAAACTTTTGTAGCATCCCTAGAGGGTCTATGCTATAAAATAATTAACCTCCTTTGTTATATTATTTGCATGCTGATAGCATAATTTTTTCACCTTTTTATTAATTGTGTGATAATTCTCTCATTTTTCCAAGGAAAGAAGCAGAGAAGTTTTTACTTTGACTCTGTTTTGTCTGTTAGTCTTAGCCTTCTTCTATTGGTATTTTGAGTTGAAGTCCTAGGTGTTTTTTTTTTTTAGATTTACGCATTTATTTGGTTTGGCAGCTCTACATAGTAGTGCTTGGGTCTTACTCCTGACTCTGTCTGGAATCCTCTTGGCAGAGCTGGAGGAGCTATATAATATTCCAGGAACTCAAACCCAGATGAGTCACATACAAGGCAGACATCTTACCCATTGTACTAGACCTCTGGTTGGTCCTTGTTTTTAAATTTTAGCTTGTGTATTTGACAGTAAACATAGTGAAATATTGTTCTGAAAATTATTTTATGATTACATTGGATTTATATAATCATATATTTAGAGACCCTTAAGTGTTAGTCTTTGTTCATTATAGTCTATTTAGAGTTAAAGCAACTAAGCATGATTCAGGTAGCTCAGTGACTTGACTATACCAGAGCGGTAGAACCTCATTTCTAATTCTAATGTTTCCCAATTTATCCCTTATGTTTGCTTATCTTCCTTCTTTCACATTTGTGTATTTTTAAAATTAAATATTTTATAATCTCTTAAAGAGTTTATAGTGTAGGAGTTAATGGAAGTAAATGAAACAGAAAAGTGTCAACTTTCTTGAGCTTAGGATTTTTATAAATATATTGTTTCTGTATCAGAGACTTTCTTTCCCCCTGGTACTAAATGGTGAGACAAATAGTAGAAGTTTTAAATTCATTAATTAGATCAAATATACTCATGTTCACAATTATAAATATTCTATAAGAGCAAGAGGAAATTTATTTACATATTATATCTTTTAATAAGTGATAGTGTAACTATCAGTCAACAACTATTTACTATAAAGATCTTTGTGTATATTTTTATTTAGTTTTGATGAAAAAGTATAATTTTTTACAAAAGTTGTTATTTTATGTTAAATAGATTCATAAAACTTCAGACAAATGATAAAATTAATAAATATACCATTCAAAGTCAATTGAGGTAATTAAATACATTTTCTTTTAGCTTTGTATCCAATTGGTTTATTTTCAATTGACAAATTAATAATAGCAATACAATGTAGTATATAAAAAGTTTAGAATAGTAAAATATAATATACCATGGTTTTGTTTTATATATATATATATATATATATATGTATATATATATTGCTTTTTTTTGGGTCACACCCGCAATGCTCAGGGACTTACTCCTGGCGGTGCTCAGGGGACCATATGGGGAATCTGGGATCGAACCTGGCTTGGCCGTTGCAAGGCAAATGCCCTACCCGCTGGACTATTGCTCTGGCCCATGGCTTTGTTATATTTTTAAGAAAAGAAAAAGATAGGGACTAAAGAGATAGTGGAATTCCACTTACATTCACTTACATTGAATGACACTGATCTGGATTCTATTGCTGGTTCAACATATGGAGCTTCAACCACTGCTAGGGGTGATTCTCTGAGTACAGCTAGGTGTATCCCCAATATTGTATCCTCAAATAATGAAAAAGCAGACATGATTTTGTTTTAGTCTTGGAGTTTTAGTTTCATTTTTACATACTTTATAGCTATTGCTATAATCATAGTCTCTCTGTGTCTTCTCTCTCTCTATCTATAAATATATATCCTTGATATGTATATATATCAAGATATAGATCGATAGATTGATCGATCGATCGATCGATCGATCGATCGATAGATAGATAGATAGATAGATAGATAGATAGATAGATAGATAGATAATCAATGTAGTCATGTTTGCATGTTATTTCAAGAACTAAGTTTTTGTTCGTTTGTTTGTTTTGTACCACACCCAGTGTTGCTTAGGACTTACTCTGACTTTGGTCTCAGGTGTCACTCTTGGCAGTCCTTCAGGGGGTCATATGTGGTGCCAGGGCTGGAACCTGGGTTCCTTCCAGTCATAGTATCTAGTTTTAATTCTGTAAATTATTGATGCATATGTGTATATAAAATGTTTGAAATGTAACTTTAAATATCTTTGAATATGGGGTTGATTAATGTCACTGCAATATAGATATGTTGGTAAATGTGATTTTTTGTTGTTGTTGATGTCGAGATGTGAAATCACTGAGTTAGAAGTTTCATAATGGTAGTTACTACATGTGAAAATCTACTAGGTCAAATATAATGAACTTGTAACTAGGTCAGAGGTTATATTATGAGTAATAATTTGAAAATGTATCCAGAAATAGATCAGAAAGAAACATTATTCTCTTTTTATCTCTTCCTTTAATGAAATATTTAGGATAGAAGGAGTAATGAAGATAATAGAAGAGAAAAGCAAGAGCCCTTCAGAAGCCCTAATAGTTTCATAGTAACCGAGACTAAAATAATATAAAAGTTATTCCTTTCATTTTATTTTTGATTTTTTGAATCACACCCAGCAGTGCACAGGGGTTATTCTTGCTCTACTTTCAGGGATCATGCATGGCAGAGCTCAAGGGAACTATAAGCAGTCCCAGGGATCAAACCTAGGTTGGCCACGTGTAAAGTCAGTAATCACTGTTTTCTTTTTATTGGTCTTTTAAAAACGGAATATATGGTCTGATAGGTTATACAAGAATAAGGCATATGCATAGCATACTGCTGGCTGACATCATTTGATCCCTGACACCACATTGTCCTCCAAGCACCTTGGATTGTCCAAGTACCTACAGGTTTCAGACAGTCCCTGACAGTCCACTCGTGGGTCTAAGTAGTGCTAAACCCTCAGTTCACACACTGAATTACTGGCAGCTTTGCAAGAATCTCCAGGTTGTACCCTGGCCACTGGAGTAACACTTGGGAGGAAACTTCTTCCTCAAAAAAAAAAAAAAAAAAAAAAAACCTCATATGTGAAAATTATAAGACAAAATTAAAAGCATTCATTATATCATAATGCATAATAACTATTTTGATACACTTATTTTTGTGTATGTGTGGTTTGTTCTAGAAGAACAGGGTATATAAAATGAGATTATAAGTACTGGTATCATTTAATATACTATTTTTTATAATTGTTTTTGTTTTGGGGGGGAGATTGTGGATATGTCCAGCTCTGCACAGTGCTAAATTTGGTCTTTTTGCTCAGGTCTTAGGGCACCAAGAGAACATTGTCCCTTTACTATATAGCATGAATATTTCTATGTTAATTTTTAATATATAAAATTCAATGAATAATTTACATAAGTTATTTATGTAGCTACATTTATCTTATTTTCATTATGGCTACTATGGTGAGGTTTTTTTTTTTTGCTTTTTTGGGTCACATTTGGTGATGCTCAGGGGTTACTCCTCGCTCTGCACTCATAAATTACTCCCCTTGTAGTGCTTGGGAGGCTAGATGGAATCCCTGGGGATCAAACCTGCGGTCAGCTGTGTGCTATTGCTACCCAGTGTGCTATTGCTATTGCTCCAGCCCCCTTTAGTGAATTTTTTTAAATAAAATAAATGCTATACGGCTAATGATGCAGTTAGACTAAATACCTATAATGGTAATTATATTTTCAAAG
>JAJIBD010022053.1:0-35852 GCA_021461705.1 Cryptotis parvus
CATGATCAGCAGAGAGGGGAGAGCCAGTAGCAACTCTGCTCTTTGTATCTATCTCTGTACCAAGCATACCTGGTTTGAACTAGGTGGCTTACCGCTGTAGGTGGGACTCTGAGAATTGGAGAAGGACATCAAAGTTCAGGGCCTAGAGTAAGTCAGCCAACAACAACCCCAGTGTTGTTCCTATCCGGGGCCCAGTAGGGGACTAGCCAGGCCAGTGAGATCCTGGCAGGCTTCCTGGAAATGACTCTCATATCACACTAAAACGAGCTACTCAAGGAAAGATGAGAGAAGGGGCCACACAGGAGGAACCAAAAACAGATAGAGGCAGATGAGCAAGAGCAAAAAAGTCAGAGCTCCCTAGAAGGAATCTGAGCTGCAGCCAAGAGACCACACAGGGTCAGGGGGCAGCCTGTGTCCTGCTGTCCATGGGCACCATGAAGGACCAGCCAAGCAGCTTAGGGAGCTCAAGCACGGAGGCAGAAATAGGACAAGATTTGCTGGACTTGGGGCTAGATGCTCACAAACATTCAGAGAGGCAGTGCAGTGTCCAGACACTCGACTGGTACCCTTGTATACCACAAGCTCAGGTCCTATCTCAGTGGTCCCACAAAAGTATCCAAAGTCTTGTCAAGACCAGATCCCTGGGCACACAGCCAAAAGAGAGAACCCTGAGCACTAGAGATTTCCCCAGACCTAACAACACCGGAATTAACACCAGCTACGCAAGAAGCCTTTGCCCTGAGAGAACTGGGTGAGAGGGGCCAAGTGCAGATGGCGAAAAGAAGCAAATTAATGGCAAGGGTGTAGACACTGAGACCCTGAACAGAGCCGTGTGCAGACACTGAGAGCCCAGAACAGAGCCGTGTGCAGATGCTGAGACTCCAGAACAGAGCCGTGTGCAGACACTGGGACCCCAGAACAAAAGCTGTGTGCAGGCTGAGACTCCAGAACAGAGCCGTGTGCAGACACTGAGACCAGAACAGAGCCGTGTGAAGACACTGAGACCCCCAGAACAGAGCTGCTGTGTGCAGACACTGAGACCCCAGAACAGAGCCGTGTGCAGACACTGAGACCCCAGAACAGAGCTGCTGTGTGCGGTGAGACCCTGAACAGGGCTGTGTGAAGACACTTGGACAGAACAAGAGCCGTGTGAGGCAGCTGAGACCCCAGAATGGGAGCCGTGTGAGCCGCTGGACCCAGAACAGGCCGTGTGCAGACGCTGAGACCCAAGAACAGAGCCGTGTACAGACACTGAGACTCCAGAACAGAGCTGTATGTGCAGACACCAAGACCCCAGAACAGAGCCGTGTGCAGACACTGAGACCCCAGAACAGAGCTGCTGTGTGCAGACAGTGAGACCCTGAACAGGGCTGTGTGAAGACACTGAGACCCCAGAACAGAGCCGTTTGCAGACGGCTGGGACCCCAGAATAGAGCCGTGTGCAGACACTGGGACCCCAGAACAGAGCCGTGTGCAGACGCTGATCCCAGAACAAAGCCGTGTGCAGATGCTGAGACCCCCAGAACAGAGCCGTGTGCAGATGCAGAGACCCCTGAACAGAGCCATGTGCAGAGCTGAGACCAAACAGACCGTGTGCAGACAGCTAAGACTCCAGAACAGAACCGTGTGCAGACGCTGGGACTTAAGCACAGAGCCATGTGCAGACCCTGAGACCCGAGAACAGAGCCAGGTCAGACAATGAGACCCCAGAACAGAGCCGTGTGCAGACATTAAGACCCCAGAACAGAGCCGTGTGCAGATGCTGAGACTCCAGAACAGAACCGTGTGCAGACACTGGACCCCAGAACAGAGCCGTGTGCAGAAGCTGAGACCCCAGAACAGAGCCGTGTGCAGACACTGAGACCCAGAAAAGAGCCATGTGCAGACAGTGAGACGCCAGAAAAAGAGCCGGGTCAGACACTGAGACCCCAGAACAGAGCCTGTGCAGACACTGAGATCCCAGAACAAAGCTGCGGTAGGCAGACGCTGAGACCCACAACAGAGTCGTGTGCAGACACTGAGACCCAAGAACAAAGCCGTATGCAGACGCTGAGACCCCAAAACAGGAGCGGGTGCAGATGCTGAGACCCCCAGAACAGAACCGTGTGTGGACGCTGAGACCCCAGAACAGAGCCGTGTGCAGACCCTGAGACCCCCAGAACAGAGCCGTGTGCAGACAGTAAGACCCAGAACAGAGCCGTGTGAAGACACTGAGACCCCAGAACAGAGCCGTGTGCAGATGCAGAGACCCCAGAATAGAACCGTGTGCAGACACTGAGTCTCCAGAACAGAGCCGTGTGCTGACACTGAGACCCCCAGAACAGAGCCGTGTACAGACACTGAGACCCCAGAACAAGAGCTGGGTGCAGACACTGGGACCCTGAGAACAGAGCCAGTGTGCAGACACTGAGACCCCAGAACAGAGCTGCTGTGTGCAGACAGTGAGACCCCAGACAGGGCAGGTGTGCAGAAATTGAGACCCCAGAACAGAGCTGCTGTGTCAAACACTGAGACTCAGAACAGAGCCGTGTGCTGACGCTGAGACCCCAGAACAGAGCCGTGTACAGACACTGAGACCCCAGAACAGAGCTGGGTGCAGACACTGAGACCCAGAGACAGAGCCGTGTGCAGACACTGAGACCCCAGAACAGAGCTGTGTGCACAGTGAGACCCCAGAACAGGGCCGTATGCAGAAATTGAGACCCCAGAACAGAGCTGCTGTGTAAAGACAGTGAGACCCCAGAACAGGGCCGTGTGAAGACACTGAGACCCCCAGGAACAGAGCTGGGTGCAGACACTGAGACCCTAGAACAGAGCCGTGTGCAGACATTGAGACCCCCCAGAACAGAGCCATGTGCAGACACTGAGACCCCAGAACAGAGCTGGGTGCAGACGCTGAGACCCTAGGAACAGAGCGTGTGCAGACAGTGAGACCCGGAACAGGGCCGTGTGCAGAAGTTGAGACCCCAGAACAGAGCTGCTGTGTGCAGACAGTGAGACCCCAGAACAGGGCCGTGTAAACACTGAGACCCCCAGAACAGAGCCGTGTGCAGACACTGAGACACAAGAACAGAGCAGCTGTGTGCAGACAGTGAGACCCTAGAACAGAGCCGTTGGCAGAAACTGAGACTCCAGAACAGACTTTCTGTGTGCAGACACTGAGACCCCAGAACAGAGCCGTGTGCAGACTCTGAGACTCCAGAAAAGAGCCTTGTGCAGACACTGAGATCCCAGAACAGAGCTGCTGTGTGCAGTGAGACCCCGAGACAGAGCCATGCGCGGACAGTGGAGACCCCAGAACAGAGCAGTGTGCAGACCTGAGACTCCAGAACAGAACCAGCTGCAGACACTGAGACCCCAGAACAGAGCTGTGTGCAGACAATGGGACTCAGAACAGAACCATGTGCAGGCTGAGACCCCAGAACAGAGCTGCTGTGTGTGGACAAGTGAGACCCCAGAACAGAGCCGTTGCAGATGCTGAGACCCAGAACAAAGCCGTGTGCAGACAGTGAGACCTCAGAACAGAGCAGTGAGCAGAACACTGAAACCCCAGAACAGAGCTGCTAAGTGTAGACACTGAGACCCCAGAACAGAGCCGTGTGCAGACAGTGAGACCCCCAGAACAGAGCCGTGTGCCCAGACAGTGAGACCCCAGAACAAGAGCCGTGTGCAGACAGTGAGACCCCAGAACAGAGTCGTGTGAAGACACTGAGACCCCAGAACAGAGCTGCTATCTGTGTGGACACTGAGACCCCAGAACGAAGCCGTGTGCAGACAGTGAGACCCAAGAACAGAGCCGTGTGCAGATGCTGAGACCCCAGAACAAAGCCGTGTGCAGACAGTGAGACCCCAGAACAGAGCCGTGTGCAAACAGTGAGACCCAGAACAGAGTCGTGTCAAGACACTGAGACCCCCAGAACAGAGCCGTGTGAAGACACTGAGACCCCAGAACAAGAGCTGCTGTGTGCAGACAGTGAGACCCCAGAACAGAGCCGTGTAGCAGACACTTTGAGACTCAACAAGCTGCTGTGTGCAGACAGCGAGACCCCAGTACAGAGCCATGTGAAGACACTGAGACCCCAGAACAGAGCTGTGTGCATACACTGGAGACCCCAGAACAGAGCCGTGTGCAGATGCTGAGACCCCAGAACAGAGGCTATGTGCAGACGCTGAGACCCCAGACCAGAGTCTTGTGCAGACGCTGAGACCCCAGAACAGAACCGTGTGCAGATGCTAGACCCCAGAACAGAGCCGGTGTGCAGACACTGAGACCCTAGAAAGTAGCCGGTGCAGACAGTGAGACCCGTGTGAGAGCACGGGTCAGACACTGGGACCCCAGAACAGAGCTGCTGTGTGCAGACGGTGAGATCCCAGAACAGAGCCATGTGCAGTCCCTGAGACTCCAGAACAGACCTTCTGTGTGCAGACACTGAGACCCCAGAACAGAGCCGTGATGCAGACACTGAGACCCCAGAACAGACCCGTGTGCATACGCTGAGACTCCAGAATAGATCTGCTGTGTGCAAACACTGGAAACCCAGAACATACCGTGTGCAGAACAGAGCTGCTGTGTGCAGACAGTGAAACCCCAGAACAGAGCCATATGTAGACAGTGAGACCTCAGAACAGAGCTGCTGTGTGCAGACAGTGAGACCCCAGAACAGAGCCATATGCCGACACTGAGACCTCGAACAGAGCCGTGTGCAGACACTGAGACCCCAGAACAGAGACGTGTGTAGACACTGGGACCCCAGAACAGAGCTGCTGTGTGCTGACACCGAGACCTCAGAACAGAGCAGTGTGCAGTGAGACCAGAACGAAGGCACGTGTGTAGACACTGAGACCCCCAGAACAGAGCCGTGTGCAGACAGTGAGACCCCAGAACAGAGTCGTGTGTGACAGTGAGACCCCAGAGAACAGAGCCGTGTGCAGACACTGAGACCTAGAACAGAGCTGTGTGTAGCCGAGTGAGAATCCAGAACAGAGCTGTGTGCAGACAGTGAGACCCTTGAACAGAGCCGTGTACGCTTTGAATAGCAAAGCTGACAGGGCAAACACCCTCACTGTGGTGGTAGAGGTAAACAGTTTTCATTGAAAATCTTGGAAAAATCTTCCAGAAGGTCAAAATCATGCACATACACTCAGAGATGTCAGAGGGCCTGGGTGCCCCTAAGTACCAGATCATCGCTTTTTTCCGCTTTGGCAAGAGCTAAACATAAAGTAGTGTGTGCCCTCTGCATTCGGTTTTCTGGGCTCCAGTGCGTCAAGCATCTCCCTTGCTCCTGCCCCCTGGCATTTCCCCCATGAAGGTGCCAGCCTTGAGAAACCAGTAGAGAGGCCCTTGTGGCTCAAGGGAGAACTCAGACCCAACCCAGACCTGGTCCAGAACCTGGCCTGCCCAGCCCAGAACCCAGCCCAAAGCCTGGCACAGAGCCCAGCCCAAACACGCGCAGACCCTGCCCCTGACCCACAGACAGGACCTGTGCAGACGTAAGAGACTGTATAAGGCAGCCCAGGAATGCTGCGTGGGCTTTGTGCCAAGTGGGGGATTGGACAGTGGACAGGAGTGAGAGCCCAGTGAGGCTGAGTGGGTGTTCCCCACTGTAGGACACCCAAATTCAGGGCACATGGGCCAGCAGCAAGCAGAAGCAACAGGGCCATTGGCAGACAGGTGGCATGCACAGATACCGACTGGCATGGAATAGCTAAACCACTGCGGATGCTGCCAGAACTGAGGGTGTCGGACCGGAGAACCACTGCAGGAGTGGCAGAGCCCCACCTCACAGCACTGGGTGTCACAGTGTGAAGTCACGCGCGGGGACAGCTCAGCAGTGAGTCCCGGAACCTGCGCTGGCTAGATGTCACTGTGTGAAGTCACACTCACAGGGATAGGTCAGCAGTTAGTCTCAGATGTCCGGTGTCTGCTGGTCTGGCATCCACTGTCAAGGGAGTCCTGAACCTCCAGAGGCCTGGTGGTGCCCTGAATCTGTGATCCCAAAAGCATCAGGCAAAGAGGCACCCACTGTTGCTTTTTCTCCAGAGTCTGGCCAAATTCCAAGGACTCCATGATGGCCAGAATCCCCAGCACAGAAAGCTGACACGGGGAGGGCGGCCCTTGTGTCCTGCAGTGGGTTCACAGCTTTCCAACCTGCACTGTGAGAATGCGGGCGGCGCTCCCACCCAGTATCAGAACAGTCCGGTTCACGTGGACGCCGAGGAGTCGGCCAGGTGGGGACCTCGCGTCCTCGGGGCAGCTTACCTTTTAGGGCAGTTCTTGAGGCCACATGCTGCGGATGGACTCTGCCAGAGGGTCCTGCAAGAAGACCACAGACCCATAAATACACTCTTGGCACAGACACCCTGGGCTGCCACAGACACATAAATACATGCTCAGCACAGATACACTGGGCTGCAGCCACAGTGTAGCCTCCCAGTTCCTGCCTGAATTACTGGAGGAAAAAAAAAAAAAGAGAGAGAGAGAGAGAGAGAGAGAGAGAGAGAGAGAGAGAGAGAATAAGAGAGAGAGCAATGTGGTAGGCTCCGCTGAGGTCTCCACTGAGGACTGGGCCACTGCATGGCTGCCCCGGCTGCCCACATGCAGGCAAGGCTGCGCCGCACTGCTTATACTCAGCATAACTTTACCGCTGCAGCACACCAGCCACCTCTTAATAGAGCTGCCAAATTCAACATTAACCTAAAAGTTTCATTCAAAAGAAACTTTCCACAAGGGGTTGGAGTGATAGTACAGCAGGGAGGCACTTGTCTTGCATACAGCAGATGGGATTTAATCCCCAGCACCCCGGGGGGGTCCTGAGCCTCTCAGAGTAAGCTCTGAGAGCAGAGCCCTGAAAGCCCTGAGCACCCAAGGCGTGTCCCCAAACAAACAAAAACAAAAAAAAATGTACATCCACCACCCATTTATTCTTTACTAACAATACCATGATTTTAAGTATCTGAGCCTTTCATTTTATATATATACAACCATATATATAAGTATATATATCGAAAGAGGAAAAGAGAGCCACTTAGAAATATCTTTAATTATCCAAGACTAGTCTGATTTATATTTAAATATAGCATAATTGATTGGAATAGATATTATATTTTCTTGATGAGCTATAAATAATCATTGCTTCTTAAGCATATGCTACAGTGCACCCACCGTTTATTAATAATTCATTGCTATGTTAAATCTACAGCTACTTTTCCTTTCAGGTGAATGTCAATGATACCTTGAAGATAAAAACCAAACATGTTTTTTTTATTTTAAAAAATCCTTGATATAGGCATATTTATTTGTTATGCCAAAAACTAGTAACACTTGTGGACCTCAATTCCATGACCTGAAGAATGGTTTAAGGCTCTTCCTGTCCCTGGAGCAAGAAGATCACCCTTAGGTTACACTTGTTTGTGACAGGGACGTATGGAAAATGTTACTGGGTGCCCACTTGAGCAAATCGATGAACGGTGGGAAGACAGTGATACAGTGATAGGCATAAACATTTTTTTTTTCTTTGTCTTTTCTTACACAATCCCCTGAAACCAAGTGACACAAATGATCATGACCAAAATAAGAGTGTGCATGCCAGGGAAATGGAAGCAATTTATATTCAAAATGATCAGTATCAGCTGTTCTTTTTGAATTCCGTAATGGGTGTATACAGTGGTATCAAAGAAGTCAGTCGCACATGGTCTGTTTCTCTTCATTTCAGGACATCCACAGAGAAGCACCTAAGGGTCTCCTTGGAAGTGATAATGCTCACAGCTCCAATTTGCAACAGAGGTAACAATCATTAAATATCACCTTAACACAGACCTGGAGCCATAGCACAGTGGGGAAGGCATTTGCTTTGCACAAGGCCAACCCAGGTTCGATCCCAGCATCCCATATGGTCCCGTGAGCACCACCAGGAGTAATTCCTGAGTGCAGAGTGAGGAGTAACCCATGAGCATCCCCAGGTGTAACCCCAAAAATTCAAAAGTAAAATCATCCTAACAAAAAACCACTGGTCAAGACTTTATGCTCTGTGTTCATTTTGGGGCCACACCTGGGAGAGCTCAGGATGCTCTGTGCTGCTGGAACCCTGGGCCAGCTGAGAGCAAGGCCAGTGCACTCTCTCCAGAAAGGCAGAGGTGTCCACCATCCCCTCTTGGGGCAACCTCACCTCAAAGCATCTGGGTCCAAACCTGCCTGAGCAGAGCTGGGACGGAGACGTGGAGGCAGGGGTGGCTGGCATGTGGGAGAGAGCTGGCCCTGGCCCGCAGGACCGATAGCACCCCTTCTCCTGCACTCGCCCACCAGAGCCACCAACAAGGATGGTCAAGGTAGGGTTCAGCTAACGCTCTGGGATAATTTACCTAGCCCGAGTCTGTGGACTTAGCGCCACAGCCCCAAAGGGCAGCAGGGGGCATGAATCACTGTCCCCAAGGGCAGTCTTGAATCAGGGCACTGTAAGGGACAGGCCCTGCCTCTGAGCTGCTCCTATAAGTCCACTCTGCCCAGGGTCAAGAACGTTTCTGATAGTGGCAGATTCTGGGTAAGGACAAACCCAGCAAGGCAAGTTCTCTACGAGTCACACCAACACCCAGCTCTATGCGAAAGAAACTGGAGCCAGGGGATGGAGGGCGGCAACAGAGAGACCCACAAGTCCTGGTCTGTGCCTCACATTCGGGGTCGCTTCTGGTAGAGACCAAGAACCCTTTGGCTGTTTGGGCCCCTTTAACACAGACCCAGGCAAGGCGGGAGCAGTGGGTGAGGGCGGGAGCAGCAGTGCCAATGACAGAAACCCCTGGGGGGGACCCGGCCCAGTTCCCATCATCCCAAACAGCCAAACATCACCCAATGGGCAGCAGGGATGATTTACATAAAACATGATTCTCTGTGTGACAGTGGGTGCCAAGGGCTACAGTCCCTTGGACAATGGGGAAGTGGCAGACACTAAGACAGAACTGTAGGAAACCACCCTCAGCAGCGTGTAAAAGTAAGAGCCTCAAACACCAGCTTGGGGCTCCATCACAATCTCAGAAAAAACCAGCTGGTTCTGCTCACAGCTCATGTGAACATGCACTTCAAAAAATAAATGTGAGGCTGGATAGAACAGTAGGTAGGGCTCTTGCCCTGCAAGTAGCTGCCCCAGGTTCGATCCCTGGCATCCCCTATGGTCACCCGAGCACCGCCAGGGGAAGTAATTTCTGAGTGCAGAGCCAGGAGTAAACCCTGAGTATTGTCGTGTGACCCAAGTCAAGTGACCCAAAAGCAGTAAAAAAAATTTCATTAGATCACTAGACCACTAGACATCCGTTGTTCATTGATTTCCCCAGCGGGCACCAGTAACATTTCCATTTGACCCTATCATGTGCCAGTGTAGCCCAATGGCATCTGGTTGCTTCGGGAATACAAAGAGCCTCAAACTGTTCGTTCAGGGTCTTGGCGAAGAAGTCTGACCATCTTGTAGGTGCTGCGGCCACGTGGTCTTTTGGCGTCCTGTGGGATCCAGTCGGTAACGGCTCTAGTCAGTGGTTATCTCCAAATTGCATTACATGTCCAGCCCATCCGATTTTTGATGCCTTGGCAAACGAGACAGTGTCCCTGACTCTGGAGCGGTGACGGAGGTCGGACTCCGAATTCCTTCTCTCACTTGAGGCATGATATTCCAAGCATAGCTCTTCGATTCCGATTTGGGAGACCGAACAGCGTTCTCATCCTGCTTTTCGTAGGGCCCAGGTCTCTGGGAGTATGTTAATGCAGGGAGAATGGTGGAGTCGAAGAGATGTGCCCAGAGCCGGAGGTTCTTTGTACTTTTAGCTATTTCTTTTGAGGCTCTTGAAGGTATTCCATATTGCTCTCTTCCTCCTGCACAGCTCAGGTTTTAGGTTGTTCATCATGTTGACTTCTCGACCTAGGTACACATAACTGCTGCATTCAGCGATGTTTGTTCCATTGAGACTGAATGGGGCCTCTGGAACTAGTTCATTTTTCATGAACATAGTTTTGTTGAGATTCAGCTGTAGATCTATCTTTCCCCATTCTCGGTCAAAGTCAGCCAGCATTTGTGCCACTTGGCTAATGTTTGGTGTTATTAGAACGATGTCATCAGCAAAGCAGAGGTGGTGTAGTCACTGACCATCTAACTTCACTCCCATCCTTCCCATTCTAATTGTCGCATGATGTTCTTGAGGGTGGCACTGAAGAGTTTCGGAGAAATGGTATCACCCTGCCGAACCCCTCTTTTGACATCAATGATCACTTCCTTCTCTCCTTCTTTTCCCTTCTTTTTGGGTAGGACTCCTCTCGGCTGAGATCCTTTTTCTCTTTGGTGGGAGACATGGGCTCTCTTGTATGGTCAAGTTCTCACCAAGAGCGAGGTTCTTTCATTATATTGGATTACGGTGGTAAGCTACGCAGACATGGGGCAGAGCTGCTACTGGCTCTCCCTGTGACCAGCCGCTCATGAGGCGCCCGGGAGGGGATGGTGGGTTCTAGCCCTGGCCCACCATCCCAGCAGAACCTCACAACAAGCCAGACGGCCCCCACTCCATGAGGGCCTCCATTTTTCCACATCCGGACTTCTCTCTCGTCAGACCTCCACCCAGCAGACCAGCCTATCCAGCGCCCGGCTCATCAGAGTTCCACCCTGCAGCAGTCTTTCTTAAATCCGGCTCAGGTATGCCGGTCCAGAGACTACAGACATGGGGGCAGAGCTGCTACTGGCTCTCCCCTGTGACCCAGCCGCTCACGAGGCGCCCGGGAGGAGATGGTGGGTTCTAGCCCTGGCCCACCATCCCAGCAGAGCCACGCAACAAGCCAGACGACCCCCCACTCCATGAGGGCCTCCATTTTTCCACATCCGGACTTCTCTCTCGTCCAGACCTCCACCCAGCAGACCAGCCTATCAGCGCCCGGCTCCGCGGCCACTTGCGGCTGCGCGGTTCATCAATAAATGCTGGACTTAGAGATGCCCTACAAGAGTATGCTACCTGCGGCAGAGCCTGGCAAGCTACCGTGTTGTATTTGATATATGCCAAATACCAGTAACAATTATAGACCTCATTCGGAATGGATTGGGGCTCTTTATGTTCCTGGAGCAAGCAGATGCCCTTGGGCTCTACTAGCATGAGACAGGACATATGGAGATGTTACTGGGGCCGCTCGGGCAAATCGATGATGAGCGGGAAGACAGTGATACAGTGATACAGTGATCACTTCCTTGTAGAATGGTGAGATCCTGGTGAATCCATAATACGGCTCATGAAGGATCTTGATGTATTGGGTTTGAACACCCTGTTTGACTAGGGCTTCGATAACCGCTCCGGTCTCCACAGAATCAAAGGCTTTCTTTAAATCAATGAATGTGAGACACAGCGGCATCTTGAACTTCCTACAAAACTCAATGAGCTTGGTTACTGTGTGATAACCAAAAGCGATCACACAACTGCATGATCGTGCTGGCAGCGATCTCCATAATCCACACTCCACAGCTCTTCAGAGCTCCACCCAAGATTAAGCCAATCTCTAGCCTAGTTTATCAGAAACCCAGCCTACAAGGACCCACCCTTCAGAGACCTGCCCTTCAGAGGAGAGTATTTTCAACCCCAGGAATGCTTGAGCCACAGACACAGATACCCCAGGCAGCATAGATACCAGTTCTCCCCATTGGTTGTGTGCAGTAGCTCTGTGGCCGTGAGATTCAGAGAGCCCTGCAAGCTACTGAGAATATACCGTCCGCAAGGCAGAGCCTGGCAAGCTGTCCCATGCGTATTCGATATGCCAAAACCAGTAATAAAAAAATAAATAAATGTATGGTTTATTAACAGTAAAAACTTGCCCTGCATACCTGTTCTATAGCCATATATCCATGATTAAGAAAAAATTTTAGGGGGTGAAAAGGATCTATGCAGCCCAGGTACAGGGTATAACAACTAAGGTACAAATTGTTTATGATCATAAATCATAACTTTCTTTCAAAGCAGATTTTTTAAAATGATCCACACGGCACAAGATCCCACACATGGCACAAGATTACTTGTCAGGGGCCAAGAGGAACCCCAACAATATTAGGTTTGAGTTCCTGACCATGCTCAGGGCCGATGGCGATAAACAAAATTCATGAATCCAAAGGCTCTTAACTTATCACCAATAAGATTAAACACACTCTGCTACCACAACCTTGGGCAACCGACTCCCCCCAGATCCAGAACTGCCATGTGCTCTATCAAGGCCTCCTCCACACACGTGCGTCTGTCCTCTGACCAAAAGCAAGCTCCTTTCTCTCCCCCAGCCTGCCAAAGCATGAGCAAGAAACCTTCAAACTTTTCCAGGCAGGGCAGCTTCACCAAAGACCAAAACCAGCTTTTAGGGTGCAGATTCCAGTGGGCCACACCTCTAGGTCAGGCATAACAAATGCTAATGAGGCCTACAATGGGGCCTTCCTCTGGATCATCTCTTATGCAAACACCCGAGAGGGGGCTGGTATAAGAAATCGCACCCAAGATGAAATACCTAAGGCTGTATTTTCACGGGGGCATTCATGTCATATAATTCAGACTATGAACTCTACACATGCGAGATGGCTCCCACCATCCCCACAAGGTCCTTAGCTTGTTCCACTCTTCTCCAGGGCAAATCCCAAGTGCTCTGCTCTGTTTACTGTAAGGTCTCACTAGTTTATCCTAGAATAAGTTAGCTTGACCTTACCTTTGATCATAGTAGAGCTAATTTCCTGAAAGAGTGTCCCATAATGTAGCCAGAGTGGCTCTTCCTGGTACTGTCAAGTCCCACGCTGGGACCTTGGGGCAAAATGAGGAAATATTCCCAATCTATATTGTTTGGGGGTCAACAATAGAAATTATGGCGAGATTCCAGGAGCCATTAGAGTCCGACTGTCTCCCATACTCCTTTGGTGTTTACACAAGAGATCTCCAGCATAAAGCTCTGGTCTAAGGACATGTAAATGGATCAAGCAGCAAAGACACAGAACTGACTAGGCGTGCATCCTCCACACTGCGTGATCCCCCACACTGCAAGGGTCCCGCACACTCCATATGCACAGCACACTCCATGCCCTCACTCCCGGAATCAGACACACTGCAATGACCCCATGAGTCCAATATGTGGACGGTGCTTACCGGTGAGGGACCTCGTGGGCAAAGCCCAATTATGAGTGGGCAAAACTTAACCAGCCCCAACCTAAGCACCCCTGAGACCAGCAGGTCACTAGCCCTAGCACATATTCTGCTACTACCCTGGAGACCGAATAGCAACTAAACAGGATAAAGGGGATGAAAGAAATAATATTTTACAACGTGCTGAATTGAGCTACATACACAGTAATTTCCAGGATTGATTTCCTGCCTACTTTTGAAGCAAAGAACCATCAACTTGGAAATCCATGCACAAATATTTGGAGAATGCAAAGACTTCCTACTGGGGAAATTTCTGTAACCTTCCTGAAGTTCGGAGTTGTTCACATGTACACACACGAACATGCTTACACAACACATGTGCAGAAACACATGCACATGCGCATGTACTCACATTCACACACATGCACACACTCACACACTCAAACACATGTACACATGCACACAAGAGCAGAAACATGCACACACAAGCATGCACACAAATGCACACACAGCCAGCGTACACACAGCACATACACATACGCCACATAGCGCATACACACATAAGCACACACAGCCCACAAGCGCACACAGTGCGTACACACATAACCACACACAGCAACGTACACACACAGCGCACACACACAAGCACGCACAAATCACGCACACAGGCGTACACACAACACACACACACACAAATGCACACACATTGCGTACACACATAAGCACACACAGCACACACATACGCACACACAGCGCGTACACACATAAGCACACAGACAGCAGCGCATACATACGCACACAAAGCGCGTACACACACAAGCACATACACAGCATGGCACATGCACAATCCTTCCCAGGACTCCACATCACCTGGACATTTCCTGGGCCCATGCCAGTCTGTAATGAACCTCTTTGGCTAGTCCAGCCCCACAGAAACCCGGTGGACAGGTGAGCGGCCTTTCCAGCACCAGGAAGTCTCTCCTCACTGTCAGTTTCGTTTGTTGAGGGAGTCGCTGCATGCGGCTGTGATTTCCACACCCACCTCCAGCCCCATTGCCCAGACCCCTGCTTACAGGTCTAATTCCAAGCTCAGGTCATGCTCCTGGACACAGCCTATGTCCAGGTCTGCCCCTGCTGGGGACCCAATCGGCCCCTGAATGAGTTCTCAGAGTAAAGTGTTTTCATAGAAATAAGCTGTTTCTTCTCATACGTGCCGCCGCCAGAGCTATTTCCTGGATGGTTTCCTTAATCCTCTGGGGAAGGATGTGTTCCTTTCACTTTGTATTAGAAGTCAAGGGGGGAAAAAAAAACTCACAACACCCTAGCTCAAATATTGTAGACAGAAAGCTCCAATTGCAGATAACGTACTTCTATTAGGAGAAAAACCACCACAGAAAAGACACATCTAATTATGCCTTTTATTCTAAAGGGTCACCATGTCCTATTATGCTACTAAATGACATATGTAATAAAAGATTAGCGGGTGATTAAGAATCACTGAAGCATATGAGCGGAGTTCTCCCACCTTCCCACCGAAACGGGTTTGGCGGTTACCATCTGACAAGCGTCTGACCTTATAAAGCAGCACCTAAGTGTCTGCTTTTGTACTAGAATAAAAACAGACACACAGATCAATGGAACAGAATTGACAGCCCAGAGATAAAGCCACACACACCGCGGCTAATTTTCAACCAAACAGACAAGAGCACACGCAGCAGGAGGAGAAATCTGCACAGCCCAGGCAGCGGCACCACGGCAGCCAAGGCCGACTGCACAGCTGGACAGGACTCGGTCTGCCACAATGACACCATGGATAAGGTGGACCAGGACGCCCGGTCTGCCACAATGACACCACGGAGAAGGTGGACAGGGCGCCCAGCCCGCCACATGGACACCGTGGAGAGGGTGAACAGGACGCCCAGCCCGCCATATGGATACCACTGAGAAAGTAGACAGGATGCTCAGTCCACCACATGGACACTATGGAGAAGAGATCATATGTGCAGAAGAGAAATATATGCACCACCCCCCCACGCCCTGGGACAAGGGAATAAAAATGAACAAATGGAACAATGTACAGTTGACTCCCTGCAGGAGAGTTTCTGAGAGATGATTGAGGAGGACCAACACTGGCCTTGCATCCGCGGCCAATCCAGGGCTCAATCCCCAGCACCCATATGGTCCCCTGAACCCACCAGGAATGATCCCTGATTGCAGAGCCAGGAGCAATCCCTGAGCACAGCCATTGTGCCCACCCCCAATAAGCAAATAAATAAAAGCTTCTGCAGAAATCTGGTGCTTGGGTGCGTGAGTAATGTATCAAGCTGGTCTGTCTCTACCCAACACTGAAAACATGAGACCCGGGGGCCAGAGAGATAGTACAGTGGGTAAGGTGCTTGCTTTTTGCATGCTGTCCACCTGGGTTTGATCACTGACATCCCATCCCCCCCCCCCGCTCCGAGTCCTGCCCAGGAGTGGTTTCTGAGCATAAGCCTGGAGGAAGCCCAAAACACAGCTGGGTTTGGACCCAAAACCAAAAACTAAATAAAGAAACCCCAAATCAAAAATCAAATCAAAATCCAAACAAAAAAAGCATTAAAGTAAAATTACAACCAAAATTACTAAAGTGCCTATAATGGAGACAGGATGGAGGGTGGGAGGGAGCCTGGGACACCAAGAGGGAAGTGGACACTGCAAGGGAAGTGGACAAGAGGCGGGAAGTGGGCATGGTGGGATTGGAGTGGGAACAGTCTGCCTGAAATGTAAACTTACAAATAATTATATACACTTGCTGAGTTTAATTACAAAATTTCACAAAATTTAGCTAGTGTAAATTCAAGGGCTCCGGCTCTCCTTGAGGCCCCACAGGCTCTGGCTCTACTTGTGGGACAACAAGTCAAACCACAGGTGGTGACCCTCACCTGGGAAGAAGCTCCCCCAATATAAGACACAAACGTGTGTGGAATGGGGTGAGGGTGGGAGCAGGCTGTGTGAGCCCTCACTCGGAGGCTGAGATTTCACCAAGCCTGTGCCCACCCCTTCCCATCAGCTCCGTGTCCTGCAGACACACTGTCCAGCACCCCGTCCCCATAAACTCTCCAAGGCGGGCGGCTCCTGAGGCCCGAACCCCTTTGCTTATGGGATTATGGGGCTTAGTCCACGCCTGCAGCCAGAGATCAGGGCGACCCTGTGAGCAGGTGGGGAAAAGGCATCTTTCCTTCATCTGAGCCCCTTGCTCAGAACCTTCTGACAGTATTGGGGCCCTCAAGACCCCAGTCACAGGGACCGGAGCAATAGCACAGTGGGTAGGGCATTTGCCTTGCACATGGCCGACCTGAGTTTGATCCCGGAATCCCATATGGTCCCCTGAACACCGCCCGAGTGATTCCTGAGTGCAGAGGCAGGAGTAACCCCTGAGCACTGCTGGGTATGACTCAAAAAAGCAATACTAATTAATTAATTAATTAAATTTAAAAAGACCCCATCACAGAAACAGCTGATGCGTCATCACTGGCAGCAAATTTCCGACAAATGCATTTCCTGAGTCTTAGAATCTAGCGTGTTGATCCTTTAGAAAGAAACATAAAGTGTGTTTTCTCTTGCGGACCCTCACAGGTAATGCAGCTGGGGAAGGAGGGTAGGCACAGGCTTGGTGAAATCTCAGCCTCGGGTGAGGCTCACACAGCACCTGCCCCAAGCAGCACTGCTCCTAGATGGTGGGCCTGGACAGGCCCCGGTCTCTGTGTGATGGGACTTGGACAGGTCCTGCTGCGATGAGGCTCGGACAGGTCCTGGGTTCCTGTGTGATAGGCCAGGGCAGGCCCCAGGTCCCTGTGTGATGGGCTTGGACGGGCCCTAGGTCTCTCTGTGTGATGGGCTTGGACAGGCTCCGGGCTTGGACCTCCTCCTGGAGACGGTGAGGGCGGGATGTAGGAAGACAGGGGAAGCTCCTGCCGGGGGCCGTGGGGGGCGGGCATCTCATGCTCCTAATGAGAAGCAGCCCAGGCGACTGAGCTCTCACCCTGGACAGCCCTCTGCGGTCGCGACCCTGATAAGAAGTCGCTTAGAAACCAGTTCCAGCTGGCTGCGGGAGCATGCTCAGTGGGGAGGGCTCTGACCTGATTTCACTCTTCTCCTCATTAATCCTAAAATACAAGTTAACTTACATGCCCCGAGCTGCACGGCTGATGCTAATAATGCGTGAGGCCTCCGAGCATGTGTGGCCCACAGGCCGCTGCACCCTCCACCAGGCCCCTGCGTCACCCTTGGCTCACCCTGAGCTCACCCACAAGAGCCCGAGCAGCCCTATGCACTGTCTCTTTTGGGACTCTCCTCTCAGTCCTTCCTCCCTGGATCTGGTTCTCTGATAAGGAACCAAGGTGTGACAGTCCCATTCCTGCACCCTGAGCGCTGGCTACAAGGCCCCCAAACACAGGTAAAAGGGGGCCGGAGGACAGTTCAAGGGCCAGAATGCAGTATCGGCATTCGGGGTTCCAGGGCTAATCCCTGGCACCGCTGAGCCCTGAGCCTGGGCACCCTCCACGCTGGAACAAACCTCTAAAACGGGAACAGAACTTTATACAGCCAATTGCTTTTGTTGGGGCCAACCCCACAATGCTTAGGGCTTACTCCTGGTGGGGCTCAGGGGACCAAATGGGGTATGGGAGGAGGAACCCACTTCAGCCACGTGCAAGGGAAGTGCCTTACCTGCACTACTATCTCCCCGGCGCCGACCCGCACTGGATCAGTGCCACCAAGCACTGCTGCCTCTCAAGCTCCTCCAGGCCCAAGGCTGTGTCCACCAGGAACTCCTCATTCCCTGGTCTGCCTCACAGCCACAGACACTCGCAGATGTGGGCTCCCTCTCGCCAGAACATTCTCCATGTTGCAGCAGCATCTCAGCTCTGCCCTAGCAGTGCTGGGACCAGTCTGGGGTCGGGCGGCATGTCCACTGGCAGCAGGGTCAGTCTGGGGTCCGGGGCGGCATGTCCACTGGCAGCAGGGCCAGTCTGGGGTCCGGGGCGGCATGTCCACTGGCAGCAGGGTCTATCTGGGGTCTGGGGGCAAGTATGTCCACTGGCAGCAGGGCCAGTCTGGGGTCCAGGGGCGGCATGTCCACTGGCAGCAGGGCCAGTCTTGGGTCCGGGGACAGCATGTCCACTGGCAGCGAGCCACACCCCACTCCTATCCAATGCCATAGAGTGTTTCGCGGCACATCAGTGAAGCAGCTTTAGATCCCATCCTCAGGGACAGGGGCCACCCCCAGCCTGGCCACTTGAGGGGTGGCTAGGGAGGGGTCCGGGACATCAATATCCGAACACCTTCGTCCATTTAAATTCAAAATCTAATTGGCTCATTTCAAATCACTGCCAGACAACTATAGAAATACCACAGCCCGCAGAGAGCTGTGATGCCCACCTGGAGGGCCCGGTAGCGCGTCAGAGACATCGGGTACAGATTCCCAAGAGGGACACGCATGCCCAGGCAGCGGCCAGGGCATGGGACCTTCAGGGACAGGGGACAGGGCACAAGGCAGCCCCGTGTGGAGGCCATGGTGGTCCCCCTTCCCTCCACATACCACCCCCTGGCCTGCTTTCTGCAACAGCCCTCGAATCCGTGTTTAATCCCACGACACTCTCAACTCACCAGGGCAGGTAACAACGGAGCCAAACCACATGCCATCAGCTTCTCTTCGTAGCACAGAGGGACCCACGGGAGAGCAGAGCAGCCGAGGCTGGCTGAGCCTGTCACCACAGGGAACCCGGGGTTCTGGGCAGGGCACAAGGCCCTCACCACAGTCAGGCTGCGAGAGGCTGAGTGTAAAGAAGAACACAGGCGGGCAAAGAACAAGCAGCTCAAAGTGGGGCGCAGAATCCCAAAGGCTGCAGGCAACTTAGCAGGACTCTGGGGAATTCTACATCCTGGATGCTCACGTGTGCTTCGGGTGCTCATGGAATAAGAGTCTTAAAACTTGGGGAGGACCGCAGGTGGCTAAGAAACATGGAGGTGAACTTCACCCCCATCCCTCTGACCCCAGCAATGACGGGGCAGGACCAAGCTCCCAGACCCGCAGCTCCTTCCCAGCCTTCCTGACACTGTTTCCTTCCAGCTGCCCTTGTTGGCCTCCGTCTCACGCTGTGTATCCCCTTTCCGCGTTTCTTCTCTTTCTTCGCTTTATTTAAACACCTGGTTTACAACGTTGTTCGCTGCACAGCTGCTCAGGCTTATCATGCTCCAACATCAATCCTGTGACCACCTGAGCAACCTGCCCTCCACCACTGTCCCCATTTTCCCATCACGCCCAGACTGCCCTCTTGGCAGGCACACAATACTGCTTGTTACAACCAAATGGCTAGAGGAATTATCCAACGCACTTCAGAAAGAGAAAATCTCTGAGCCCGTTTTATCTCAGCGTGGGGTAGTTCAGTCTGAGGACAGACTAAAGCTGTTTGTACTCGCTGGGTTTTCTGTATCATTGCTCGGGTTGGCCGAGTTTCATTGGCTTTTTTCGGTCACTTGTGCGTCTAATCTGGTGGCTCCTGCTAGAATGTCAGCTGGAAAGTTTGGAGCTATAGCACGGCTGCACATCTGGAAACTTCTGAGTCTGCAGAGATTCTTAGTGACACTGTAGAGTTGCCGTGGGGATACAGTGGGTGCGACTGCCAGGGCTTCAAGAGCATGGGGGCTAGATGACACCCTTCTGGGGACTGGAGTGTCCATAAACTTCAGTGTGTGGGTGTGTCTCCTCAGAGGTTTAGCTCATGAGTATGAAGAGCAGGGCAGGTGGGTGAGTAGACATGGAAGCTGCTAGGGGGTGGGGTGGACGAGGCTGCCGGGCTTCCACAGGTAGGAGGGAGAGGGAGGGGGTGAGGATGCCCACCCCCCCACGCCCAGAAGACCCGAGTTCTCAGGCCGACCCTGGGAGTGTGGCTTGGACTTAAGCTGGCTTGGACTTAAGAGGCTTGGACTTAAGCTGGTGTCTGCAGAACTCAGTGACGCCGTGGACATAGGCTGTAGCGTGGGCTTTGGCGTGGCCACAGCTGCCAGGCTTTGCGGGGTGGGGGCTTATGCTTCTGCTGCTTTATAACACTATTTGGCCTAAAGATCTCTGAGACTTCACTTCAGTTTCTGTAGAATCCCCAGGGTCCCAGTTGAGAAAAGCTGCCCTTGATGGTTCCAGCCACACTTGCTGTCTGGGACATTCTTGATGGTTCCAGCCACACTTGATGTCTGGGAGGGGACAGTCTTGACGGTTCCAGCCACTCTTCCTGCCGGTGCAGAGGCTCACACAAAGAAGTGTTTATGAGAGGAGCAGGGGTGGGCCCCTGAGAGCTGTGAGTGCCCTCCACAGCTGCTGCCAGCAGCGCTTGGGGACAGCGTCTGGGGCCTCTACTCCCCATGCCTCTCCCTGAGTCTAGTGTTGGCGCCTTCCATAGAAACACAAACACTGATGAAGAACAAACATACTGTGAAGAGGCTAATTCCGGCTAGAGTAATTATTTCTCATCATTCCGTATTTTTCCTTTAGAGAAGGTAAAAATGCACCTGTGCTATCTTCTGAGAAGGAAACTGGTCACACCCAGACACATTGGCAAATGGAGACGTCACACTCGCCTGCTCCTTGGGGCCATGGCCGCTGCACACAGGAGGTAGACAGGCTGTGGGTGCCGGGCTGGGCGTCAGGACGTGGACCTCGATCTCAGACTGTCTGACCCAGATCTTACCTAAGAGCTGTGAAATGCCAGAAAATGATGTTGGGAGGGGCTGGAGTGACATGTAGGGTGTTTGCCTTGCACGCAGCTCACAGGGTTCAATCCCTGGCATCCCACAGGGTCCCCTGAGCATCACCTGGAGTAATTTCCTGAGTGCAGAGCCAGGAGTAACCTCTGAGCATTGCTGGGTGTGACCCACTCCCCCAAAAAACTAAATAAAAAGAAAATAATGTGAGAATGAATTATGTTTTTTCATTTTTGTTTCATTTTGGGAACACAAGGTTGAGGACGTGGAGCACTCCACAACTCCTTTGGGAGAGTCTGAAGACTTTTCTTCCCCATGGCGTATTCAGTGACAGGGTTCGGGCCAGAGGTGATTCCTGCCGCTGCCGCCAGTGTGCAGGCTGTAACTCTTAAATATTGCTGGCTGTTCCCAATGACTAAAGTCATAACAGTAATATTTCTCCTTCACGGTACATGTGAATATTAAATATTATATACACCTACTTGGCTCAATGCTTGAAACATGCAGAACCTTGGATAAATATTGAGAACATTTTTCTCTCAACCTCGCACTGAATATTGCCTCCTGTGAGCGGGCAGAATTCATCTGCAGATAATTTGGGTTTTGTTTCAGGAACAGAGCTTAGTGGCCATCCCTGGCAGGGTACCGCGGCAGCCTGGTGCCGAGGCTGCTCACCGGTGGAACTAGAGCTGCCCAGCCCCCTTGAGCCATCTGTGAGCCCGAGCTGCAAATCTAGAACAGTAACGCTAGGCAGAGCTAAATCCTGATTCTATTTCAGCAGAGAAGTTGGGAACAAGCCTACCCCTAGCCAGACCAGAGGCATGAAGGGCGTCCATCACTCTGACGGCTCGCAGATGCCTGTATCCCGTTACAATAAGGGCTCTGCCCGCAGCTCTCATAGAGGAACAGATGCCCCTGGTACCATTCCTGGGAACTACACTGAGGCAGGACAATGCCCCTTGTTCAGGGGAAGGAGCTGGAGTGCAAAGGCAACTTGCTCCCTGGCCCCCCGGAGTCCTGGAGGGACATGGCCGGCTCTTTGGGAAGTTCTGGTTCTCCTGAGCAGGGTTTCTGGGATGAGCTTTTCCGGCAAGGTGCGGCCTGTGCTGGAGACAACAGGGAATCTGCTCTGGGGCGCCGACAGCGAGGAGGACTCAACTTCTGATTCAAACCAGGCCCCTCGCCCCAGGCAGCCCCTCCATCTATCTGCCCGGCACATCCAGGAACATGCCAGGTGGCTTTAGGCAGAAGACTGGGACTCGGGGCTGAGTCTGCGACATCCAATCACCACCACACTCTGACAAGGCATCAACAGTCCTGTGGGGCCCTGCACTGGCTCCCAGGACCACGGCCAAGCTCACACCGCAGTCCTCAGCACGCGATGCTGGCCGGTGGCTCCCTCTCTCAGTGTGTCACACTTCCCGCTGCCCTTTCATGGAAGCAAATTGGACAGAGTGACTCCTCCGCACCAAATCCTCTGGTGCCCGGGAAGCCCTGCCGCCAGGACAGGACTGCAGACAGGCCATCATGGAGAGCGGTGGCAAAGCCCAGCCCACACCTCCATGAGCGCTGAGGGCTCCCTCAGGGGGCAGACCTGCGGGGCCGGGTTCCTGGGAGCACCTCCTACACATTCTGGATTGTTCTGAGGATCTGCTGGTTGTGAGCAGCTCCTGGGGCAGGAATCTTAGCGCAGTTGGGGTGGTGCTTGCCTTGTACATGGCGCACCGGGGTTTGATTCCCTAAGCATTGCCAGGAATGGGCCCTGGTCAGTGGTCCCTGACCACAGGGTCAGGAGAATCTCTCCCACTGTGCCCAACTACAGGAGAAGGAAGCAGAGGATGGTGCCCAGGGCACCCTGCAGTAGGAGGGCATGGGCTGGCCGGTGTCTGTTTTGGTGTGGTCGTGACTGTGGTGGTTATGGTGGGGGTTGTGGCTGTAACTCAGGCCGTTGCTGTGCTGGTTGGTGTTTAGGTCTTGGGTCATGCTTGGCTGTGCCCAGTGTCACTCCCATGTCTGTGGTCAGGGTTTGCTCCCAAAGCAAGTAGGAACATGTGGTGCAAGGGCTAAAGCCAGATCTCTGGGAAGCAGAGCAGGTGCTGGCCCCGGGGCCGGTCTGGTCCAATATGGCTCGCCTCTGTCTGTTTATTGACTGTGGAGCCACACCCGGCTGGGCTCAGGGATCAATCCTTGACGGGCTTGGGGGTGTCAGGAATTGAACCTAGGTCTGCTGCAGGAAAAGTCGGCTCCCTCGCCCCCCTGTACTATCTCTCCTGCCCTTTTATTCCTCTATTTGTTGTTTATTTTTAAGGCTCACATCAATAGACATTTCAAAGGTAATCAGTGGTGCCAGGATGTTGGCTCAAGGGCCAGAAGTGTCTGTCTTCTGAGCATGAGGAGATCAATCCCCAGTAGCTCTGCTGTGGAAGCCCTGACACACCAAGAGAAGGCACACAGCCAGGTGTGTGAGCATGTCAGGTGTGTGAGCACTGTCGGGTGTGTGAGCACTGTCAGGTGTGGGTGAGCTCGTCAGATATGGGTGAGTTCTGTCAGATGTGTGAGCACTGTTGGGTGTGTGAGCACTGTCGGAGTGTGTGAGCACTGTCGGGTGTGTGAGCTCTGTCAAGTGTGTGAGCACTGTCAGCTGTGTGAGCTCTGTCAAGTGTGGGAGCACTGTTGGGTGTGTGAGCACTATCAGGTGTGGGAGCACTGTCAGGTGTGGCGAGCTGTCAGGAGTGTGAGCACTGTTAGGGAGTGGGTGAGAGCACTGTCTCGTATATGAGCAGTGCCAGGTGTGTGTGATTCCTGTGACCACTCCTGGCAAGGTCACCTGCCAGCACCACAGCTACAGTGTGTGGCCACCTGCCGAGCACCAGGACCAGGGCAGAAGCATCACAGTCAGCATGCACCGACCTCTGGGCTTCCGACTACAAGGGCAGAGCAGGGCAAGGCAGGCAGAAACCTGAGCAATCCAGGATTTGCCTCAAGCTTCCCAGGGCAACTGCCCTGCTCAGTGAGGGGTGAAGTGGGGAGAGCCCTGTGGAGCCCCCCAGAGGTATGACGGGCATCCTCACCAAGACCAGGTGTGGGTCTGTGGTGCCTAAGAGCCCAGAGCGCAGGTAAGGTGTGAGGAACCGCATTCTCACGTGTCTGCTGCAACTACTCGACCATCAGCAACTGACACTTGGAAACATTCTCCCTTGTTTGTTAGAGTAATTTGGGTCTCTACAGGCTTAGTGAGGTAGGTCTGGGTAGGGCTAAGTCTCAAATACAGCTGCAAGATGGGTGACCCAGTGACCTTTCAAAGTCACTGTCTGACAGATCAGTCAATTCCCTGAGATCACGGCAAGAGACACGGAGTGCCTGGTAGGTGCGTAGGGATCCAACCCCATCACAGTGCCAGGACCCCACTGCTCCTCGATCACCTCCGTCCACGTCTTCAATCAAACTCCGTCACCACACGGGTTGGGAAATTCTGTTTTATGACCCAAGGCCGTGGGTCTGTCATCACTGTGCTCTGGCCGTCCTGCGCTTGTCCACACATGCATGAGGTCCAGCCACTATCTGTCCTCCTCCCCCAGACTCCCTGGAAAAATGACTTGCAGTGAATGGTGAGGTGGCGCCTTCCCTCCCAGCGAATGGTGTCCATGTAACTATCACAACTTCCTCAAACACGATTTGTCCACGAATACTGGATTGCTCCATACTCCAGCTATTGCACTAAGCCCTGAGAGTTCAGCTCGCCTGTACCTGATTTAATGATGGGGAGCTGCAGCGGGGAAGGTGCGAGAGGCGGAAGCTGGGCCATAGAGGAGCGTTGTCCTTCTCTCTAAAGGAACCATCTCCACACTGCGTTCTGCAGCGGCTGAATCGGACAACAGTCCCACAGACCTTGAGAAGAAGTGGCTTATTTTTTCACCACATTCCCACCAGCGCTGGTTGTTTCTAGCCTGACTGACAGATGACACACTCTCCGGAATGAGAGACTATGTGGGTGCTGTTTTTGATTTGCGTTTCTCTGATGACCATTGGCACTGATGCTTTTCCCAACACCTCCTGGTCATGCTCCGTGGGCAGTGTCTGATCATCTCTTTCCCTGCTTCTAGATAGTGTTGCGGTGGTTGCTGTTGAGCGTTGTGATTTAATAATCTTGGATAGATATTTTAAATGTCTACCCCTTCACCCTAATGAGTAGTAAGCAAGTATTTTCTCTATGTTTCGTGACCTTCTCTTGGATTGCAAACACATTTTACCTGGGTAGCGCCCCATTGGTATATTTTTGGTTTTATTATCTTTGCCAATGGAGTGAACCAATCAAAGATGCCCCTGAGATTCATATCCTAGAGCGTCCACTTATGGTTTTCTCCATGTATTTTAGGGGTTCTTGTCTAATCTCAAGATCCTTAATCCACTTTGAACTAACTTTCAAGAATGGTGTGAGATAAGAATCCAGATTTATTCATTTTGCAGTGGTGAGTTTCCCCAAAGATGTTTATCCAAGAGCTTTTCCTTACTTCACCTCCTGTTCTTAATTCCTATGTCCAGATTGTCCAGAAATCTGACGGTTTATTTCTGGGTTCCTATATTCTTGAAAGAAAGAAAGAAAACCTCATGCAAAACCAAATCCTTCCACGTGTAAGTGTTTCCATCATTTTAATCCGGGTCTCTGGGAGAGAGAGAGATGCTCCTTCTAGATTGATGGCGACACCGAAAGTTCATGTTTATCCCATGGTCTTTCTTTCAAAGTGCAGGCAAAAAAGGTTTAAAGGTTGACAGTCTCACACTTGAGCATGCAACCTAAATACCTCCTAACAAGTTAACAGTGAAACTGAAAGGAACAACCTGGGTATTCTCTGCTTTAAGATAAAGATTTGACTTTTGTGACTCCATTTTCTGTAGGGTTACATGTCTCATCCTTAATTTAAAGGCACGGCCCAACCTTTCTTAAAGTTTGACAAACAAAACACTTCCATGTTCATGACCTTGATCCAACATCTTTATATTGGTTATTCTCTGTTTTGACATTCAATGGAAGGGAATTTGCCTGAATCCACATACAGCTTACTTTGAATTTCTTAATTAATCTTCATCCCCTTTGCTATGGAAGATGGAGGAGGGTAAGCCTCTGCTCACTCATTATCATGCTCACAAAGTCCATGCTGACACAGTTCCAGTGAAATTCCAACTTTAACAAGAACTCAAGTTAAACATGTTCTTGTCCTTTTGACTTGTTTGATCCATTTACTGTAACTTAGAAACCAATATTTTAATTTTCAAGCTGTTTCAAAATCCCCTTGGCTACTCTTGGGTCAAGCCTTCAAGGGAACTTTGGACTCATTTCTTGAATTCCAGTATGTCTGTACAAAACTAAATTTTGCAGAGCAGCCCTTCTTCCCATTTTATTTAAACCTCAAGTATCCTGAATGTACTTGGCAAATGAATGTGGCTTCTTTCATCAAGGAATCACACATATATTATCAGGTTGATTGCACTGGGTATTAAAGGCTTGGGATATTGGAAAGGAATATTTGTATTGTGCTCTTATTTTAGACTAGGAAAATCCAAATCAAATAGAAAAGGTACATTTTAAAAAAGGCATCTGTCATAAAAACAAATATGAGTTTAAAGTGCTTTTAGTTTGCCAGTATAAAAAATTCTATTTGATTTGTTGACCTGTTTGGGTTCCCAAAGTTCACCTTCATTCCTTGCTCGGCACCGAGACCAACAAGGCAGTACCTGGGGCAGTGGCCACGGTTTCAGACTTGATTTAGGGTCAAGACAGACTTGGGTTTGGTGCCTCTGAAGAAAGTATCACCCATTCCTCAGTGAAAGCGTGATTCTACTAATCCCAGCGGGAGTGGAAAGGGGTGGGCCCCCAGGTGCACACACATGTTCACGTAGCACACTAGAAAGTGTCTCACCAGCTGCAAGATCAGGGAAAGCGATGTGTTTCTGAGAACACTGCATCCACAAATACAACATCTGGGCCAAGCAGCTTCTAAGCTTTAGAGACGCACCTCCTGGCTGGCAGTCTGGGACCACAGTGCTGGCGGGCAGCCTGCCGGGACAAGTCCACAACTGTCCTGCTTCCTCAGAGCATGGGGGCCCCTGCGGGCTATTCAGGGGGCTTATCCCATCCAAGGACCCAGTCTTGGATCAAAACTCACACCCAGTTCCTCATGTGAACACCTTGAGGTTATTTCGACATGTGACTATGGAAGGGTCAAGACACCAGTCCTTTGTGGCCACATTTTTAAGGGGGACTGCAATGACCCCCAATTCCGCCTGTACCAAAGTCACCAGGGTGATGCCACTGGTGCCCGAGCTGCCCTGCTGCATAAAGCCTACCCTCCCTTCTCTGCTCTGAAACCAGCTGGTTACTCACAATCCTACACTTGCTGTACAAGTGGCAAATCCATTACAATAGCAGCCTGGTGTCACCCCAATGGAAATAAACCAGACTAGACTTTGTTTGCCCCTCTGGGTTATTTTGCTTATAAATGTTCCTTTACTTGAGTTGACTTAGATAATTTCTGCTGCTCAAGAGAAATACTCAATCGCTCCAATGCTCCTAATCTCATCTGTGTTGACAGAACCTCTTGTTATTACTGATTCGGTGGATGTGTTTCTCTTCTCTCTGTGTAAGATAATTTTAAGGCACATGTGTAAGTCTTATTTTTAATAATGACTTTTCAAGTCATCTAATTTATTTTCTGGTTTTGATTATTTATCTTTCATTATTTCCGTTCCTCCAAAAGCTTTGGTTTATTACCTCATCAAACTTTTTCAGGTCAAAAATTAATTTACTTTATGCTATAAGATATCTGATTTAAAGCTATGTCTCTGCTTGAAAGTACAGTTTTGAGGGCTAGCTCAGAGATTTCTGCCATGTCTGACTTTTACTTTCAAGGTCTTAAGAGCAAGTGATCTAATTCATGCTGTTAATTCTCATTATATCAAGGACCATCGCAGCGGAAACTATTTTCCTCATAGCACAGAAGTTCAAGCACCTGAACTCAAGTATCCCACACCCAGATAAACCCCCCAAATGCCTGAAGTCAACCTACCACATTCATCTAATGTACAGTTAAAAAGTTTATCTGTCAAAAAAACACATCTGTGTTCACAGTGCTGTCTGTGCTACAAAGCCTATGGCTTCTAGAAAGTTCTATCTTGCTACGTGAAAGATCAGAACCCTCCGGGGTCATGGCGTCTCTAACACCAAGAACTGCTGCACACACTTCAGGATAACAGGTGGATGGATTCTCTCCTGAACAGTGGGGTACTGGACATTTTTACAACAAACCACAGGATGACTCAAATATTCATATTTGCTTTTACTCCAATATTCTTACCAGTTAGCATAAGCTCCAAAATTGCCATCTGACCAGACCCTAAAGCGATGGAGTTTCATCACAGTCTACTCAAGCTATCACTTCACTGGTATTATTTATCTTCCCATTGTTCATCGATTTGCTCAAGCGGGCACCAGTAACAACTCCATATGTCCTGTCTTATCGCATGCTAGTGTAAACACAAGGGGCATCTGCTCGCTCCAGGAACACGAAGAGCCTCAAACCATTCCTTCAGGTCATGGGAATGAGGTCTATAATTGTTACTGGTTATTGGCATATCAAATATGACACGGGTAGCTTGCCAGGCTCTGCGGTGCAGGTGGTACACTCTCAGTAGATTTACCACCCTATTCAAGGAAAGCAGGCAGCATATGTCAGGTCCAAACCCGCAGGAGATGAAGGTGTAGCACTAACATTTTCCACACCATGAAACCACAGCCAGAAACTAAAAACTAGATGCTGGATTTGAAGCCTTTGCACTGGACGGACATCCTGGGGCTAATCTCAGCCCACAGGTCATGGCACTTTTAACAGTTTGTTTGGCTTGACTTGGGGGACAGGGAAGAGCTGATTTCCCATGAATCAGGAAAACATGAGAACCGGAAGTATTATAGCTAACTCTAAAGCACAATTCAGTCTCTACTTCCACTTCTTTTACGACATGAAAGAAGTGTTTACTCATGTTGTGAAGACCCTCCCATGTTAATTAGCTTTAAAAATATGCCATGAATATTTATCAGGTATAGCAGAGATACATCCTCACCACAAGCCTCTCTGAAGCCTGTGCCTCAGGGGAAATAGGCAAGGATTGCCAGAGACTCTCAGCCGTCTTTGAAGGGAGGGCAGAGAGTTTTAAGAAGGAGATGTAATTGCTTGGAAACATATTTCTACACAACTACTCTTCATACAAGCAATTTTCCAAATAATTATCTGATCAAACAGTTTTCCAAAGTGCTATAAATGTGTGCAAGCCTTTCAATCTGGCGCAATGAGGAGGCTGTATAGACAACAGATTAGATGCACCTGGCTGAATCCCCGGAGCATGCAAAGCACTGAAGGCCCGACTGAATACACTCCCGCCTCCCTGAGCAAGGCTGAGCGGCGGTTCCCTGTCAAGAGTGTTCAAATAACACTCCACATGCTCCTGTTACCTTGGATGATACAAAGCAGACTGGCGGCGAGTCATTGAAAGCATCCACCGAAAGGGAAGCCAGCAGCGCTAGCATTAGTGAGCGCCCGTTCTCCCTCCCTGTCAAGTATGCTTCTGTTTGATGTATTTCTGCAATGGCTCCGAGAAAATGATGAAGCAAATTAAAATCAATATAAAATTGCAAATCAAAATATGATTCCCAGGTTGACAGAAAGACAGAGGCAAGAGTATTTCAAATGAGGGGGAAATTCATCACCAAGTCCATCCTGCTGCACAAATAGGCGACAGTAAAGCATCACTGCCTGTGACCAAGAGACCAGGTAGGCCGGGTGGAGAAACGCCTGCAGTGGGAAATCCACCTCTGGCTGGGGCCAGCCCCCAGGGCAGTCACGCACTTTCTGGGGTGGGCGCTGGGAGCTGCTCCTCTGGGCCTGATACTTCCCTGGCAGGGAGACATCCCTGAGCTGTTATGGCTCATTTTTAAAGAAGAAGGAAAGTGTGGCACACCGAAGCTACAGCCTAGGGAGAGACTCTGTTTATAAATCAAATGTGAGAAATTCAACACACCGCCTGCCTTCAAAGGCAGAGAAACAGCCTTCACTGGAGTGTGAGCCAGGTCTGGGAGCGGAGGCACCTGCAGCCAGAGTTCATGGGATTTCCAATGTCATCCCCTCATGCCACAGAATAATAGGGAGCAGAGTGGGAGCAGAGGAAGCCACTCCCAGGGGAGAGAATGGACTCACGCGCCTCATTAAGCATCACATTCAAAGTAAGGACACTAAACAATGTGCTTATAAGGCAGAACTATGTAGAAGTAGATTTATTTAAACACATGACCTGGGGCTAGAACAATAGTCCAGCAAGTTAGGACGTTTGCCTTGCAAGTGGCCAATCTGGGTTAGATCCTCGGCATCCCATAGGGTCCCCTGAGCACGGCCAGGAGTAATTCCTGAGTATAGAGCAAGGAGTAACCCCTGAGCATTGGTATGACCCAAACAGCAAAACAAACAGAGAACAAACAAACAAGAAATATGATCCAATCTCGACTAATAAAACAAAAATAACCCCCCTCTTTTTTTGCACACAGGTGAAATTTTATTCTATCCATTTTCTGTATAAGGTATATGGGCATACTGCTGGCTGGAGTTCCAAACATGTTATTCCAAACATAGTTTATCCCATGTTACTGCTAATGAGTAACATGTATTTTTTTAACTTGTATTTTATTAAGACTATCACAGCCCGGCTCACGGCTGCTAGCGGCCGCGGTTCATCAGTAAATGCTTTATTTAGAGGTTACTACAAGAGTATGCCACCCGGGCGGGCAAGTCTGGCAAGCTGCTCGTGTCGTATTTGATATGCCAAATACCAGTAACATTTATATTAGGTCATTCCCATGGTTTGAGGCTCTTTATGTTCCTGGAGCAAGCGGATGGCTTTGGGTTCTACTAGCATGAGACAGGACATATGGAGATATTACTGGTGCCCGCTCAAGCAAATAGATGATGAACGGGAAGATAGTGATAGTGATAGTGATTGTATTAAGGCACTGTGAGTTATAAAAGCTATTTGTAGTTGGGTTTTTGACACACAAACCTTTATTTTTAAGTTAAAGTATATGGCTACAATAGTGTTAATGGTCATGGGGTTGATGTTCAGTCACTGCAATGCCCCATCGACTCTCACTACTGACGCACTGTCATCACTAGTTGAAATAGAATCTTTTTTCCATTTTTATTTAATAAAAGAACCATGATTTATAGTTGTTGATAACTGAGTGTTTTAGATTCAAAGCATAATAGGTGGAAATGAAAGTATACATACTCATATAAACACATCTGTATCATATCAACTGTAACCAAAGCATAACCCAAAGGGAGCTGGGCTCTGATGAACATCAATTATAAACACTTAAGCTAAAACAATATGAAAGATAAAGAAATACAATGAGAATGATAAAATGTTCAATTCAGCAGAAAGAAACAGAACAACAATCATCAGGTATTCACTTAAAAACAGAGACAAAAGAGGCTTTGCAGGTAGGTAGTTACAGCAGCTAAAGCACTTGCCTTTCATACAGCCAACCTGGTTTATATCCGGACACCCATACAGTCCCCTGCACACTCCCAGGAGTGATCCCTGAGTGCAGAGCCAGGAGTAAGCCCTGACTCCTGCTGGATGTGACCCCAAACAAAACAAATCAAAGCAGTAAACAGAGATAAAAATGACATGAAGAAAAACTGATAGAATTAAAAAGAGAAATACAAAATTCAAAAATAATATTTGAAGATTGTGAACAACCTACCAATAACAGAAATAAATTTCCAAGTTAAACAAGTTGAGAGACCTAAAGATTATTTTAAAATATATATTAGCAAGGTCAACAAGTAGCTACAGAGCAATCCACATCAGAGAGAGAACACATGTTCTTATCAAGTACACATTTTTTAAGTGACAAAGATTTCCAAGATCATATATTTTAGGACATAACTGTACACTATTCAAAATATATGTTACTGCATGGGAGTCACTACCAATGTACTACTAACACTCCACCACAGTGCACGAATGTAAACAGTTATAGTTTATAAGAGGCTTTTAAGCTAATGTACTCTAAGATACAAACTAGTGTTGACTATAAAAGGCCAAAAATAAATATTAAGGACCCAAATGACTAAAATTAATTTTAAAATGCTCTGCTGACCATAATAGAGTAAAATTAGAAATTAAGACCAAATGCAAATTTGGAAAATCTGCAAAAGTGCAGAAAGTAAATTAATTGCCTACATAGCCAATGAATCCAAGGAGAACAAATGTGGTGAAGGGATTCAAAGGTGAATTAAAGTGATGCCATGATATACCCAAACTTAAAGAACAGCAATCCTGGAGCAAGTAATAGTTTAAATGCTTCCAGGGAAACGAAAGGAAAGTTCAAAGCATTACTACATATTTCACCTTAAGATAAGAGAAAACAAGCACGTCACACCTAGAGTAGGCAGAAATAGGGGACAGAAACTACCAAGATTGGAAGAGAAAATAAGCAAAACAAGAAAATACTTAAATAGGAAGATTTAATAAATCAAATATTGGCACTTTGATTAGTAAACTGACAAAAATGATAGACTAATCCCCAAAAAGTGACGGGGTGGATTTCAACAATCACTTGTATCACTTGTCTTCCCATTGTTCATCGATTTGCTCCAGCAGGCACCAGTAACATCTCCATTAGTTGAAAATGAGGTCCATTATTGTTACTGTTTTGGGCATATCAAATACACCACAGGTAGCTTGCCAGGCTTTGCCTTGGTTCTGGGGTTCATCTCAGGAGGCCCAATCTAGTTTCTGGCCACCTGTCCCTTGAGGTGTTGCAAGGTATGGCTGTGGTGTCTGGCTGTGTTAGCAGATGGCTGACAGGAGACAGGCTTGTCTACATCCAGGGGCTCTGCCCTATGGGCCTGGATGGTGGATGGGTCTGACATAGAAAACAACTGGGCCTCCTGGGATTTCAACAAAGCTTACAGTAACAAAAATGTTTATTTTCCTGACCCCGAAAGAGCCCTTAATACGGCAGCAGTAAGAAAGGCAAACAAGCAGTGCCTGATAAAATTTCACAGCTGTCCTAGGCTGCCAAAAGCGAAGAAGGACTAAAATGACTGTCTGTACTTTCAATGCACATACACTGGCATCGGAAGCATATATTGAGGATCTGATGCTGCAAGCAAGAAAGATCAAGTACGACATCATTGGACTGACTGAGAGACGAGGCGTCAGTCGCATCATGCTGTATTTGACACCGGAGAAGAATTGTTCCTTGGAACATGTGATGAAAGAGGCGTCGGTGGCGTTGGTGTCCTTGTCAGCACGAACATGGCTGTCAACATTGATTCATTTGAATGCCTAACAAACCGAATAGGAAGATTACACTTGAGGAGATGTGGCCCACTGCCAGCAATTTCTATCTTCATTGTCTATGCACCAACACCCACATACAAAGAAGATGAAATTGAGAAATTCTACATGGAATTGGAGGAGTTCTATAAAAAAAGATCACACCTTCTACAAGATCATAGTCGGTGATTTTAATGCCAAGATAGGACCGAGAAGATCGGCTGAAGAACTCCACATCGGGACCCAAGGCCTAGAATGGAACGAACAGGGTGAGAGACTATCTGAGTTCATCATGTCCACCAAGACTATTCATGGGAACTCACAGTTTCAGAAGGCTAAAGCAAAACATTGGACATGGGAATCTCCTGGCGGACAGTTCCACAAATTACCACATCATCTTCAATCGACGGTTTTGTCTGACCGATGTTGCTGTCGTCCCCAAATTCCAGACAGGATCGGACCACCGTCTCCTTCGTGCAAAATTCTACTTCCCTAGCGGGGAGAAAAAGCTGCAAAGTTTAAGAAGAGAACTCCCAGAACGACCACCAACTGGGAACTCTTTGGCACCATTGCGGCAACATGGGAAGATACCATCATTGATGACATCGATGAAGAATACAACCGACTGGTTCAGCACCTCCATGATTGTGCGAAGAATGCCAGAGAGAGAAAGACACACAAAGGGCGCTTGTCTTCAGAAACTCTTGAGCTCATTCGCCAGCGTGGCAAGGCGCGAGCCTCAGGAGACCAAATGCTAACGTCCAAGCTTGCTAAACAGTGCAGAGAAGCGATAAAAGCAGACCTCAAAGACAGAAGAGCAGAAATACTGGAAGATGCAGCAGAAGCCGGGGAAAAGTATTCGCACTGCCCGCCTGTCCTTCGCCAACTATAAGACCAAGATGACTGCCCTCCGGCGCCCTGATGGATCTATCACATCTTCCAGAAAGGCAATGGAGAAGATTATCCAGGACTTCTACTCAAATCTCTTTGATAGCCACATCCACCTGCCCACATACCAAATTCCACAGGATGGATATGTCATTCCCAACGTTCTCCCTTCTGAAATCCGACATGCCATCTCATCGGTAAAGAAGGGAACAGCACCAGGCCCAGACAAAGTCAGACCCGAACATCTGAAGAATCTGCCGTCGGTACTCATCAATACACTAGCTCGGCTCTTCACACGCTACCTGTCCGAATGCAAGGTGCCCTCCCAATGGAAAACCAGCAGGACAGTTCTACTGTTCAAGAAGGGAGACATTCACGACATCGGCAACTATCGCCCCATCTGCCTGTTGTCTGTCATCTACAAGCTGTTTACACGAGTCATCCTGAACAGGATTAGCAGAACACTAGATGAAGGACAACCATGCGAGCAAGCAGGTTTCGGAAAGGATTCAGCACAATCGACCATATCCACACAGTAACCAAGCTCATTGAGGTTTGTAGGGAGTACAAGATGCCGCTCTGTCTCACGTTCATTGATTTACAGAAAGCCTTTGATTCTGTGGAGACTGAAGCAGTCATCGAAGCCCTAGTCAAACAGGGTGTTCAAACCCAATACATCAAGATCCTTCGTGAGCTGTATTGCGGATTCACCACCAGGATCTCACCATTCTACAAAGAAGTGATCATTGATGTCAAAGAGGGGTTCGACAGGGTGATACCATCTCACCAAAACTCTTCAGTGCCACCCTCGAGAACATCATGAGACAATTAGAATGGGGAAGGAATGGGAGTGAAGATAGATGGTCGGCAACTACACCACCTCCGCTTCGCTGATGACATCGTTCTAATAACACCAAACATTAGCCAAGCGGCACAAATGCTGGCTGACTTTGACCGAGAATGTGGAAAGGTAGGTCTACAGCTGAATCTGAAGAAAACTATGTTCATGAGAAATGAACTAGTTCCAGAGGCCCCATTCACTCTCAATGGAACAAACATCTCTGAATGCAGCAGTTATGTGTACCTAGGTCGGAAGTCAACATGATGAGCGACCTAAAACCTGAGCTGCGCGGGAGGAAGAGAGCGACATGGAATGCCTTCAAAGGCATCGAAGAAATAGCTAAAAAGGACAAAGAACCTCCGGCTCCGGGCACATCTCTTTGACTCCACCGTTCTCCCTGCATTAACATACGCCTCAGAGACCTGGGCCCCTACGAAAGCAGGATGAGAATGCTATTCGGGTCTCCCAGAGAGGCATCGAAAGAGCTATGCTTGGAATATCACGTCTCACTCAAGTGAGAGAAGGAATCGGAGTTCTGACCTCCGTCGCTATTCCAGAATCAGGGCGCTGTCTCGTTTGCCAAGGCATCGAAAATCAGATGGGCTGGACATGTAATGCGATTTGGAGACAACCGCTGGACTAGAGCCGTTACCGACTGGATCCCACGGGATGTCAAAAGATCACGTGGCCGCCCACCTACAAGATGGTCAGACTTCCTTGTTAAGACCCTGGAAGGAGCGGTTTGAGGCTCTTCATATTCCTGAATCAACCAGATGCCATTGGGCTACATTGGCACGTGATAGGGTCCAATGGAAATGTTACTGGCGCCAGCTCGAGCAAATCGATGAATAACGGGATTCAAGTGATCAAGTGA
>JAJIBD010022054.1:0-37526 GCA_021461705.1 Cryptotis parvus
GGGTGCATTGGTGGTGGAAATGGGGCACTGGTGGAGGGAGGGGTGCTGGAATACTGTATTACCAAGAACCAATTATGAACACCTTTGTAATTGTATGTCTCACAGTGGTGTAATAAAAAATAAAAAAAAGAAGTTTGCATCAGATCCACCTTCTCTGAGCCTCCCCAGATTCTCGGGGCCTACTTCTTCTCTCTGGAGAATCCTGACTTCAGGTTTTCCACTTCTGTTACCTCTGCTGACCAAGATGAATTTCTAAACTCGTGAAAGCTATGGTGCTTTACTGGCAGGAGGAGGGGCAGGGGAAGTGGGTAGAGCCTTTTGGTTTGAGGAAGGCACCAGAAAGTGGCTGATGGGTGTAGTGAATCCTGTAACTAAGGAGTTGTGAGGCCAAATCCCTCAAATGCGACAATATTGCAAACCAATGATGCAGTTTAAAGTCAACTCCATAAAAACATAAGAACTGATGAGCAGAAGGCTATGTCTGCCTCCCAGGATGGAAGTATGGAAATATATACATATATTCCTGCCCCTTGAGGTGTTGCAGATGTGGCTGTGGTGCCCGAATGCATCAGCAGGTGGCAGACAGGAGACAGGCTTGTCTACACCCAGGGCTCTGCCCTGTGGGCCCTGGATGGTTGATGGTCTAACATAGAAAAAGACTGGGCCCCCTGGGATGAACCCAGAGCCATGGCAGATCTTGGCAAACTACCGTGGTGTATTCGATATGTCAAAAACAGTAACAATAATGGGCCTTATTCCCAATGAATGGTGATGTTACTGGGCCCACTCAAGCAAATCAAACAACAGGAAGACAAGTGATATATATTATCAAATAACAGATGAGTGGATACAGATAGTATATATACTATATATTGTAAAATACTAATATGTTATATGTTATATATTTATATAATTACATTATTTATCATATATTCCACAATATATATTATATAGTGTATATTATATATTGTGGAATACTAAGCTAGGAGAAAGGATAAAATTCAATATTTCGCTATATCATGAATGGAACTAGAGAGTGTTCTATTATGTAAAATAAGTCAGAAGAAGAAAGACAAATACCAGGTGATCTCATTCATGTGTAGTTTGTAAAGATACAAGTAAAGAAATAGTGGCCCATGAAAACAACTCTTAGATTCTATAAGCAGAACTGATTTTATGAAGGTGGGGTCAGGATGAGAGAGGAAGATGAGAGAGAGGGACAAGGAAGAGACTTGTGATTGGTTATGGAGGAAGATTGCACTTGGTGGGGGAAGGTGCAGCAAACTTTAACAAAGCATAAATATGAACAGTATTGCAAACCCTGTTACCAGAGTTACTATGATTATTCCATACAAATGCTTTATTCAGAGGTGACTACAAGAGTATGCCACCAGCACGGCAAGCCTAGCAAGCTGCTCGTGCCGTATTTGATATGCCAAATACCAGTAACATTTATATTACGTCATTCCCGTGACCTAATGCTCTTTATGTTCCTGGAGCAAGCGGATGCCTTTGGGTTCTACTAGCATGAGATAGGACATATGGAGATATTACTGGTGCCCGCTCTAGCAAATAGATGATCAACAGGAAGATAGTGATAGTGATAGTGATTCATACAACCATAAGGTGAAAACAAAAATTGTGCCTTGTCATTGAGTTTCCAGATCCAACTCAGTTAATAGCCAGAGCCTGTTGATGGCTCCAAGGAAAGACCCTCTAGAGGCTCTGACTCTGTGTTCAGTGAATACTCTGATCCTCTCTCTGAAAGAGGAAAACAGGAAGCTATTGGCCAGGGAGCTGCCCTGGAGAAGGAGTCACACCAGACTGTTGGAGGGCGATTCTCTGTAGCGTCTGTGCTGATTTTCCTATCAGAAGACTCGACACATCAGCACATCTTCGGGCTAAAATAGAGACAGAGACTCAGCCCGTCAAGTGGTGGGGTCAGTGGTCTGAGCTGCTCACTTTGTGATTCTCTGGTTCCAAGATAGATAACGGAGACAGATATACTTAGCTTCTGGCAGCACCCGAATCGATTACCTGTCCTAAGGAGTAAGGGGGTCATTGTGGTAGGAAGGGTTAAGTGCATAGTTTCCCAGCCTCAGCATTTTAGCATTTTCAGCCAGACAACTTTCTGTGGAGGCTTTCATGGGCACTGTGTGATGTCTAATAGCATCCCGGACCTCTTCCTACTAGATGCCAGAAACATCTTCTAGTTATGACAGATCTAAATATTTCTATATATTGCCTAATGTGTCCTAGTAGAGAGCCACAAACCATATGTAAAGCCCCCTTTACTCCCTCATCCCTCATCAATTGCAACTAATACCACAAGCATCCCTGGAGAAACTTGAAGAATAGCATCACCGTCAATGGCGAAGAGTTCCCTGTAACCCGACCCTTCATGGACTCTTCTTCGGTCCATGTCTCTGTTTTCTGTAATGATCAGAGATTTAAGTGGCCCTGAGATGTGGCTCAGTGGCTGAGCAACTGCCTTGTACATGTAAAAGCAGGAAGCGTTCTTCAAAGGGGCTGGAATGGGCTGTTGGTTATCTATGTTAGGGTCTTAACATCTCCAGTTATGTGGTCTTCCATACAACTTGTATGACAGCAAGCTTTCAACACTATGATGTCACAATGAAAGTTATAATGATCTTGGTGCCATAAGTCAAACGGATAGATCTGGTTCTCCTCTCTCAGTGGATGCAGGAACTGACTGCTCCATAGGCTGCTTAGAAGAGCAGGTGATCCTGCCCACAAGTGTAGGGAGAGGGAGAAGTCATCGGGGCAAACAGTGGCAGACAAGGGACAGTAAGACAGAATTGGAGGTGGGGTGGGTGACAGGGCATGACAGAGGTGTGAACTGGCAACTAATTTGCCTTTCTTCTACCCACAAAATTTTCCTTTAATAATGGCCCTGACCAGATAGTTAAAACACTACTCCTATCATTTTTTCTCTTTTGCATATGTTTTCCTTCATTCCAATTGTCCTGGTATTGTACTTTTGCCCAGTAGAGCACGTGAGCTTGATCTCAGATTTTGTTTTCTAAGCGAACTTAAGTGAAAACAATGGATTCTTCTGTATTTCTACCGGAATGAAATCTACCCACTCATTATAAGGTAGAAGTGAAAAAGAATATAATATTGCCAAAGACAGCCCCCCTTTTTGAAGGGAGGAGTGAATTAGGAAAGAGAAAAGAAATGCTGTCAGAGGTGTTTGATTCCGTCCTTCAGATTCGCCCATCGAACCACCATAGTGGGGAAGGTGAGCAAGAAGCACAGACCATGCAGAGCTATTTCACTAGATGTTGCCTCCAGAGCGAGAGAGTCGAAGAAATCATTGTCCTAGCACTCTGGTGGCCACAGCTTGGCATTTAGACCTCTGGCATTGTTCTACAGTTCTTCCATATTCTGGTCAATATATTTTGGTGGGGGGTGGGGGGGGGCTGTGAAGCAGTGGTGGGCCCCACCTGTGATTTTTGACCAACTATACCAGCAGTTCAATGCAATGACCCAACATTGCTGGGAATTACCTAGTAATTGTGCCTGACAGTGCCAGGATCCCCAGGACCGCTCTCTTTAGTGCCCAGGGAGCACGTGATGCTGGGACTCAAACCCAGGTCAGGTACTATACAATCTCCCTCTTTCCTATTCTGTCTTCAAAATTCTTAGTTTTTAATTTTTGTACTTCAGTTCAAAGAGACACATCTTCAAATTCACTTAAACTTTCCTGAAGGGGTGTCTGTCTGTTGCAAAGCCCAGATTTCAAAGACAAGCTTTATTACATTTTTATTTGCAGCATTTTCACTTTCTTCTGATGCTTTTTTAGTCTTTCCTTCCTTTGCTTGTAGTGTATCTGTTCTTACCTGTTGTCAAGCTTTCCCATTATATTCCTTAGCATGTCGACAAGTTTTCAGTTCCTATTTTCACAGTTCCAACTCTCTGTGTAACCAAATACGAACCCAAAAGCTTGCTCTGTCTCTTCCAAATTTTTCTGTATTTTTCTGTCTTTTTAGCATGCTTTATAATTTTTCATTGCAAGGAAACATTATAGGTTGGGTAAAACAAATGGAAGAGATTGGCTTTTAGTGTCTGGTTTTATGTTTATCTGGTTACTGTTTGCTGTAACTAAAGGGTCAGAGGTTAAAATTTCCTCCAGTGAACTTGTTTATGTCTCTCCATCCTATTGTCTTAAAGTTTCCCTAGATAATCTGCAATTAAGCCCAGATGACAGTGCTCCCTGTTGTGATCCTTTTATTGGACAGGTGCTCTAAGGAGGGGGAACCAGAGGCATTCTTGGGTCTCAACATAGATTTCTATATAGTCTTGAGTACATACCCTTAGGCTTGACCTTTAAAGCCTTCTTAGATTGTTTCTTCCCTCCCTTTTCAATGAGATTGGGAGGCTAGAGAGAGCGCTGGAGGTGGGCATTTCTCTTCCTTTAAGTAAATTATATTTTGGTAATAGCCAGAGGTTTTTTTTTTTTTTTTTTTTCAAAATGGTTTCCAGGAGGGTCTTTCTTAGTAAGAACAAAGAACTAAGTGATCTCAAATATGACTATAGTAGCCTTCCCCTTATCAGGGGGCTCTTTCTCTCATCTCCACTGTGAAAACCTGGTCAAAACTCATGGGGAGTGTGGGAACTTGTGCGGTTTGCTCAGCCTGCTCTTATATTCTCTAACTCATCTACACTGAGTAATCAATCAATTACAGCTTGGGTTTTTTCTGCCCAGCCTTGGTTTCTGTTTCTGGAGCTCTGCTCTGGTAAGTTGTATACTCTCTACTCGCCTGTCTGTTTCTCTAACTCCGAGGGGCAGAGCCTTGCTCTCTGACCTCAGTGTTCTGATAAACTTAAGAAGAGTTGATTGATATAGAATGACTGCATTTATTTGTGGGATATAAAAAAATAGTATGATACTAATATCCAAGTTAAGGCAAACATGGATTAGAAGGACTTTGTCAGCGGGTACAATCTACCACAAGTGTGTGGGACTCAGAGGTTAGATAAGACGAGAGAAGGGAACAGTGTGCTAATAATTGTTGGAAATGGTAATACCAGCTTAGAACTGAGCATTGAATATTGGCAAAGGGATATACATGATGACATCTAAATGTATGTATTGCAAGCCACAATGTGAAAGAGAAGAAGAGAGAGAGAGAGAGAGAGAGAGAGAGAGAGAGAGAGAGAGAGAGAGAGAGAGAGAGAGAACAGCTCACAACTGCCATAAGCGAGCAGGACTTGAACCCAGGCCCCTAAGCATGCCAGTAATTTGAGTTATCTTCCTGAACCTGTGTAAAATTAATGAGATAACTTTTTTTTAATGGAGCCCTTGGTGATACAGGTCATTTCTGATCCTTGCCCTTGCTATCTGGCTCCTTTACATGATAAATCTCTGCTACTTACTTTTGAGTGTGTACATGGCTGAATATGCCTACATTTAATTAAAGAGAAGCACATTTAATTGCGCTGGCAAATTTGAAATGCTTGGCTATCCTTGGAGCCAGCAAGACCTTCCAAGTCCTTAAGTTAACTCTCCTATGTCCAGAAATTTTGCTGAACAAATAAAAAGTTTGTTTGTTGCAGAAGCTACTCTGGCTTCTCGGTATTAGGGTTTCTTTGAAAACCCCTCCCCAACTCCTTCCTCAGAGGCTGCACTCAAGAGGGGCTGGGGTTTCCATGGAAATCGGCAACTGGAAGTTCCTCTCCCATCCCTCCCTGGAACGCCAGTATTGCAGCAAATCTCAGCCGATTTGGTAACAATCCCTTGCTGGAGGGTCAGGAGCAGAAGCGGGTTTAATTAGGGTTTGTGCACAAGGACGTTGGAATATCCACCAGTGAGAATTTAAAGCTTTTTTCAAAACCAGGGATAATGTTTTCTGCTGAATCTCGCAGGAGTCATTTGCAAAGAAAAGACGACAAGTTCCTGGCATTTGCTTTTTATCTTTGGGCCACCCAGGGTCATCAAGGATTTTGCTAACGACAACGTTGGGACAGTCCTCCAAGTCCTGAGGCCTGTTCAGGGCAGGGTGAGGGGTCACAGCCCAGACTGCGGGATCAGCTGACCGCTCCCAGAGGATTTTCCTGACCCTCTCCCTTCTCAAGGTCAGCTTTGTCTAGACAGTTCCTGGCTGAGTCTTCCGGCCGGAAGCGCACTCCCAGGACGTGCTCTTGGGCCTGCGTTGGGGGTGGCGGGGCGCAGCCTCCCCTGCCTTGCTTGTGACCTTTCTCTAGGTTAGAAGGTTTCCTCTGCGGCAGCCAGGTCGGCCTCCTTATGGAGCTGTCCCTGCCGAGCGGCTTTTCCCTTGTTAGAAGTGACATCACCCCTGCATTAAAGACACCGTATCTCCTTTCATATTAAAATGCCTGTCAGCTCGGCTGCTCAAAGGTTGTAAATCTGCCAGAGTAGGCCGAGCTTGGGGAATTTTCATTATGAAAATAGGAAGATAAGCACTCTGTTTTTACTGTCAAAGGCAAAGAGGTGGGCTCCAGTAATGACATCGCTCCAAAAAATAAATATACGTTTTCTTAGCAGAGTGTTATAGAAGCAAATTTTGAAGGGATCGCTCCCTCAGCCCCACCACCCCAGTTCTGAGAAGTTTTTCAAACGCAGACGTTATAAAGCCCGTCATCATGGCGCAGGCAGATCGCTGCTGTACGATTTATGAGTGACTGCCTTTCCTGCTTGCTCTTAGAGTCATCTGTGGACGTTTTCAATGATTTCAATGATTTTTGTCCTTTATTTTTTAGTTGTCAGTTCTAGGGAGTGCATTAGCCCACACTCACTTAACCCACAATTCACCTTTCATTCCTATATGAAGTAGCCCTTGGGTGCCTTTTTTTTTTTTTCCTTGTTTTTGGGGTCACACCCGGCAATGCTCAGGGGCTGCTCCTGGCTCTGCACTCAGGAATTACTCCTGGCGGTGCTGGGGGAACCATATGGGATGCCTGGGGATCTAGCCCTGTAGGACACAGGCAAGGCAAATGTCCTCCCTGCTGTGCTAGCACTCCAGCCCCCTGGGGTGATTTTAAGTGTTTGTTTGTTTTTTTCAACTTAGACAATGACTCAATCATCACTTGCTGGTGAAGCTTCCCAGACTGGCCTGCCTCTGCTGCTGTGTTTAATGACAGAGACTAGGGTGAGTTTAGGAGTACTGGTGGCAGGTGGGTCATTTCCATCCAAAGACATAAAAACATAAAGCATTGAAGGACTTAGTGCTCTTCGCTTCACTCTCTGAGGACTTTGTGAGTTTTCAGGCTTCCCCAGGAAGCCTTTCCAGGCACGGAGGCATTTCGATTTCCGGCAGGTCTTACCATCAAAGACCAAAATGAAATCCTCAAACACCCAGGTTTGGGGGCGTGGGAGGCGTCTGTCACCTCCTGACAAACTCCTCACTCTCCCATTCAGAGTCCGGTTCAGCGCGGAAGTTGATACTTCCTTGGTAGTTTGTGAAGAAGCATCTGATTTCAGAGATACTATTATATCTCTCAGTAGTACTGACCGAGATCGATGTGGGGTCATTCAGGGCACCCATTAAGTGGGGTGGGGGGGCTGGGCGGGGAAGGCAGCCGTGCTTGGCAGCCCGCTGACCGTAGACTCAGAGATACACAGAAGTCAGCCACTCCAAACTCACGCATCGGACGCCTTTCATCATTTGGGATTACTCCTTTCCCATTCATAAAATATAAAAAAGTAAATATCTCTGTAATCACCCCACTGACAAATGAAGCTTGCTCTCATCCTCACAACACTCTTAATTGCAAAGCTGCCATGGCTGGGATCTCACTTTAGGGGTAGTGTTAAAAAAATTCATTCTTCCTAAGCTTGTTTGGTTGTGTATCCCTTAAGGCTCAACTCAAATGACAAGGTTGCACTCACCCAAGGCCAGAAAAGGCTGGGACAGGTCATGAAACCTCCGGATTATGATGTGCAAAAGACACAAAGAACGAGGAAGAGGCAGAACCCAGATACCTTCTATCTTTTGAGGGTGTTGGATGCCCTCTGTGTAGAGCTGCACAGCTCCAACCTGACTGACTGCGGCCAGCCTTGTGCCACTCTCAGAAACAAATGCAAGTGTGAGGGTGGTCCTCCACCTTACTTCACTTGTCACTTGTCACTTGTCTTCCGTTGTTCATCGATTTGCTCAAGCAGGCTCCTGTAACGTCTCCATTCGTTGGGAATGAGGTCCATTATTGTTACTGTTTTTTGGCATATCGAATACACCACAGGTAGCTTGCCAGGCTCTGCCGTGGCTCTGGGTTCATACGAGTCTTTTTATATGTCAGATCATCAACCATCCAGGGACCAGAGGGTGTAGACAAGTCTGTCTCCTGTCTGCCACCTGTCAATGCAGTCGGGCACCACAGCCACACCTGCAACACCTCAAGGGCATAACCACCTTACTAAATACTTAGAAATAAGAATAAAGTGAAGTTTTCTCTGTGACCATGTATCTTCTGGACCATGTTCTCAGGGAAGCATATAGAGCCCTCAATTCAGGGGCCCTTGTACCTTCTCTGGGAGGTGAAGCAATGATTTGAGTTACCAACAGAAAATTCTCCAGGGGAAGGATGCTTGCCCTTCCTCCTTTGAAAACCATGCTTTCCCATGCCACCTAAGTTAGCAAGGTGAAATACACACGGGCAGGCAGAAGCAAACACCTTCAGAAACAAAGAGTTCAGAGGATAGCCCCCCCAAAATGAATCCCCATAATGCATTAATGGATGTCTAGCCCAGAAGGGATTGGTTATTCAAAACAAAACCAATTTTTCTTTCTTTCTTTCTTTCTTTCTTTCTTTCTTTCTTTCTTTCTTTCTTTCTTTTCTTTCTTTCTTTCTTTCTTTCTTTCTTTCTTTCTTTCTTTCTTTCTTTCTTTCTTTCTTTCTTTCTTTCTTTCTTTCTTTCTTTCTTTCTTTCTTTCTCTCTCTCTCTCTCTCTCTCTCTCTCTCTTCCTTCCTTCCTTCCTTCCTTCCTTCTTTTCCTTCCTTCCTTTCTTTCCTCTCTCTCTCTCTTTTTTTCGTTGCTCTTGGGGTCACACTCAGCAATTCTCAGGATTTACTTCTGGCTCTGCACTCAGGAATTACTCCTGGCAATGCTCAGGGCACCATATGGAATGCCAGGGATCGAACCCGGGTCAGTCATGTGCAAGGCAAATGCTCTACCTACTGTACTCTAGCCCCCAAAACAAAACCAATTTCAGTTTTAGCACCAACCCCAATGAGTATCTCACGCAGTTTCCAAAGTCCAAAGTGAGTTGTACCATCCCAGGGTGACGGGGTGGGGTCCCTGCAATGATCCAGGGGGCAATAGCAAAAGCCCCTGCTGCAGTTGGTAGGGGTGGTTTTCTTTCTGTCTGCTTAAGGTCAGTAGCTTGTGAAGGAGGTGCTGCCTGATTTTCTTTTTTTCCCAGAAATGGGGTGTAGGTCCAACAAGTTTCGGCACCTTTGATCTAAGGGAATCCCTCACTTCTTGTTTTTCTCTTCTGTGGAGGAGGCCCTGGGCATCTTGGAAGTTGGTTGGGCCGAGTGTGCTCTGGGCAGTTCACATCCACGCGGGGGAGGTGCTGAGTGGTGTCCTTCAGGGTCACAGTCACACTCTCACCTAACCTGGGCCGTGTCCGGACCACTTGGTGTGACTGAACATCACAGTCAACCCAAGAACTGCTTCTGACTCCTTCAGGCCACAGGGGACCCCTCCACCTTTGCCACTAATCTACCAGGAAACAAATTTCACTGTCCATAGCAAAACCAATGGCAAGCTTTAATAAGCAAGCATGCTAAGTAGGAAACTCCGCATGCCCAAGGCTGAGACTTCATGCTTGTGGATGGGTTTGCTTTCTGCCAGCCTTCTTAAGCTACAGCCAAGAAGCAAATAGGATTGAATCCTCCACCAGACGTTGCCCATAGCTCCCTCTGATCTGCATTATTTCCCAAAACAATCACAGCTGAGCAAGGAGAGGCCCCGTGACCAACATCCCTGCTTCAGGACACGTCCTGCCCTTCTGCCCACCCCTTCACAGTTGGCCAGCTGCCAGTGGCAGTCAGCTGGCTCTTGCTGACCCCGTAGAAAGACCCCAGCCCTGGTAAAAGTCAGCCTCGCCAAATCTAATTCAAATACGGGAAAATAACTATGGTTTTGTGATAGGATCTTTTTTTCAGAGCTGCAAGAGTATATCTTGCCCATTTAGTCAAAGTTCTGTAGTTTTTTAAAAAAAGGATGAGACCAGGGCCCCAGATATGATTTATATCAAAGTGGGTCAGTTTACTTTTTCCTAGAGCCATAAACTCGTAGCTCCATGCAGTCACCATCCCTGTTCATGTGCCGTTTTATGGGCGTCTTTTATCAATCAGGTGGGCTGCCAGCAAACCAGAGTGAATCAGCACTCGCATTATTGCCACTAAATGAAGCGTGAGTTTCGAAGTGTGTTTTATGGGCTGGAGAAAATGTTAGTTATATGACAGATTGTTATTTTTTTTTAAAGAGTCAGTGTCACAATCTCCCATCCTACTTTCTTAGAATTATTATTATTATTCTTACAATGTGCCTTTGATTCTTCTTCCCTGAGAAAAGCGGTGGGGGCCTTATAGCCCCTTTGAAAGTGGAGGTGCTTTGGAACTTTGTATCCAATAGACTTGCAGAATGGACTTTTGGAACTTCTGAGATTGGGTCATAACACTCGTCTGCCTTGTAGACTGGAACATTCCAAAAGCCTTTGGCCACCGCTGAAGCTGTCTGGTTATAGGGCCTCCATATTGTGAGGAGCACAAATCAGCCATGAAGAGACTCTATGGAATGACCCAAAGACTGTGTGAGTAGCCAGATGGTAGGTGAGAGGCAAGTTCGTTAGCCAGTGATGAGGCATGCGCTAAGAAGACCCACGCGCCTTCCACACCCAAATCCGGTTGGAGAAGTGCTAGACTCACCTGTGTGAATCCACTACAGCCCCGGAAGCCACCTCACTCCAACTCAGTTAAAACACCCAGGTCTGGCGCACAGTCTTGCCACCCCTCTCCGTAGAGAGAGTGATGGATATTTCAATAAAATTTGATCATTCCATAAGAATGATCCATTATTGAGCAATAATAACAAGGAAAACATCTGTTGTTTGGCCCAGCAAGGTACAGATTGGTACTTGTACAGTTTGAACAATAATGTACAGATTGGTACCTGTGCAATTTAAAAGAAATCAAAGAGATTAAAGATTGTGGATTCTGGAGGTCAGGTGCTTATGTTTCAAGTCCAAGATCCATAACATGTTCTTAAAGTATGGAGTGCGTTTCTGAGCATCTACAGAGTGTAGAATAGGCATAACGGTTGTGGCGTCACATTTAACATTGTGAAAATTTAAAGAATCCATATTAGTAAACCGCAGAGAACAGTGCCTGATACATAGGAAACGTGAGCAGGAGAGTTACAGCTGACGTAGCAGCTGACATTTGTACAGTTTGGTGCCCAAACACCAACAGATACAGGGATCAGCACCGGGACTCCTCAGGGGACAGGACTGTGGGAGGTGCTCAGTTATCCCCTATTTCTCAGGAGCCTGGATCCTCTAGAAGAAACCAAAAACGACAGATACAAAAAAGCGATCAGTTTATAAGTAACCTCTTTTTGGGAGGTGCTCTCATTCTGGAAGTAATATACATTGTCCTTCCCAGAAAGAATATGGCAAGATTTATAGCAAAATTTACTATGTCAACCCTTGAAAATCTGAGACAATGTTGAAGAATTTATCTAAGGGATTACTCAGAGAGCATGCTTCTCCAGCCAAAATATATATACACACACACTGCATATTTAAACATGCATTACTATTGTAGTAAATAATTCAAAATATAGACTTGCCCAATAATAAAAGCATTGAGGAAATGCATAGAGTTTCAGGTTGCTATTAACATTTTTTTATTTCTAATACATAGAAAGATCTTCAACAAAGGTAAGTAAATGAGAAAAGAAAGGATCATACAATAGTAAGTATTGTGCTGAGGCCGGGAGTGAGCAATAGAGCTGTAAGGAGTTCTGGATAACTCATTTGCATTCACATCCCATTTTATTTTGAATAGCCAATTAGGCACATTTTGAAGGTTTTTCTTTTTTTTAATCTATAATCCATCTACATAACATATTATATTGGTGTGATTAAAAATTAATTTTTTAAAGGATGACTACCTATTACTCATAGACCTGTTTTCATTAAATGTTCATATTTGCCCTCATGGCAAATCTAGCTCCTTCTTCAATAAAAACACACATATAATAAAACAGCCGTTTTCTCAGACTGTAAAATAACTTTTTGGCTCAGAGGATGTTGGACCTGTAGGTGGAATGCAAGTTCCAAGACAGGACATGAGCTCAGAAGACCTACAGCCTTTCTCACCCTTCCAAATCCAAGATCAGGATGCAGAAGTTGCCTTTGGAACTTGGGATTAAAAATGTCTCCAATACTGATAGAAACTAGCGCAGCATCTCTGTGGCTTCATGGGACTGATTACCTTGGAAATAATCAGGCTTGTTCATCTTCCACCTTTGTGCTCTTCCCTTGCTAGTCAGCTTCCACGATCCTGAATATCTGGGGGAGGGATAGAGGCCTTTTGTTTGTTCAGATGACAGTGGGAGGTTTAAATCTTTGGGCTTCTACTCATTTCGAATGATCAAGTGAAATACAATGTGTCCTGGCCATCTGCACGTCCCTTCTTCCCTCAAGCCTTGTTGATGAGTGGTTGTGACTTTATTCCTTGACCTGGAGAAGGAGACTCATGAGTTCAGTCGTAGATCACGCAACAGGAAGCTTGCTCTGCTCTTCTGGGTGAGTGGGCACATCTCTTGTTTGGGAAGGGCTTCACACCTAGCAACACTTGCACCATCTCCCCACACCTAGCAGTGGCGCGGGTGTCTCACACAGGTTTATCACATTATGCTGTTAGAGAATTCCGCCTTATTAAAATGCATATGGGAGAAATGCAAGTCGAGTCGAATATTATCAGCTTCTCAGAACTGAGTTTTTGAGGGCCATGATGACATTTAGCTGAGAAAGGGGAGAAGAGTCTAAGAGAACAAGAATTACCTTGGGGGAAGGTTTAGAAAGCAGAAAGGTAGAACCTAGAGCTCTATTAAGGGACCACATCAGGAGGGGGAGGGCTGGTAGAATTCCTGTGTTATCTGAGGGGCCTATGGAGGCCAGTATTGGGGACACAGTTTAGGAAGAAAACTTGGGGAAGAATGCAAGTCAACGGCTTTCTTCACAGGACTCATCCCTACTGACTAGGGCTAGCACTTACATTCCACAATACAGACCAGAGTCATCGGAGGCTTCTTCCTCTCTCCTACAGAAGATGAGGCCGATTTCCTCCTCAGACCATCTGAGCTATTTAGCTACTGGTGGACAGTCCCACTTGCTACAGCCTTCCCAACTGATGGCTGCATTACCTATGATTCTCTGCCTAATGCATGCCAAAACATATACTAAGGATCCTTGCAGATCTCTTAACTTTGCAAATACTTACACTTGTAAATGATTTGCAAATAATATACTTGCAAATATTAACTTTGATACCAGCATTAGTCCTGCAAATGACCAAAGGAGAAAAAATCTCTGCGTCCATCAGCTGTTCACTGTATCACTGTCTTCCCGTTCATCATCGATTTACTTGAGCAGGCACCAGTAACATCTCCATATGTCCTATCTCATGCTAGTAGAGCCCAAGGGCATCTGCTTGCTCCAGGAACATAAAGAGCCTCAAACCATTCCATCAGGTCATGGGAATGAGGTCTATGATTGTTACTGGTATTTGGCATATCAAATACGACACGGGTAGCTTGCTAGGCTCTGCCATGTGGGTGGCATACTCTTGTAGTCACCTCTAAATCTAGCATTTATTGATGAACTTCCAAAAGAATATAAGGTAAGGGGGCTAGGTGATAGCACAGCAGGGAGGGCTTTTGCCTTGCATGCAGTCAACCTGGGTTCGATCCCTGGCATCCCATATGTTCCCGAGCACCGCCAGGAATAATTCCTGAGCGAAGAGTCAGGAGTAACCCCTGAGCATTGCTGGGTGTGACCCAAAAAGCAAAAAAAAAAAAAAAAAAAAGCTGTTCCTAGTGAAAAAGTCTCACCCCCTTTCAATATGGTACTTTTCACAGATTGTGTGAGATCCATGACCTCACTTTTTGTTCAAGAACATCTCTAATTTATGATCAATGTAAAGCTGCCAATGGTGCAGGAATGAAGACATTTGGAGAGGAAAAGAGACCCTACACAGAACTGATCCAACTGGTGGACACAAACTATTGCTCTTTAAGGGACACAGGAGGCTTGTTCTTCAAGCCCATGATCTCTTGAACATGTATCTCGCTTGTCTCTACGTTCCTCTGCTTGCTTATTTCCTCTCTGGGAGACGCCTGTGTTCTCTCTTGAAGGCATTTTCTCTCTCTCCTCTCACATTTTTCTAAGCAAGTTTGATTCAATAAAAACTACCTTGCTTCACTGTTAAGAGAATAATTTTTTTTAAATAAAGGACACGTGAGTATGTGTATGCTCATGCATGTACACACTGCACCCACACACACACACACACACACACACACTCCAAGAGTAAAAACGTCATTTTCCAGAGAAAGAGAGAGAAAGGGAAAGAAAGAATCTGCCATGGAGGCGGGCTGGGGTGGGGGAGGGAACCGGGTAGTTGGTGGTGGGAGATGAGCACTGATGGAGGGATGGGTGCTGGAACACTGACCAAAACTCAAATATGAACTTTTTAATTGTATATCTTTGTAATTGTATATCTCACAGTGGTATAATAAAATACTTTAAAAAGTCATTTTCCTTTCTATTTTGAAGGAGCAATCTATTTTCTTCATTGCTTAAGGAAAATAAATTGATTTTAAAAGGGATTTTGCTAAGATGTGAGTAATTTTTAAGCTATGTTACATTCACCAGCGCAGAACTGAAAAGAGTCCAAGTGCTAAAAAGTTACAGACTGTCAGCAGATGCAAAGGTAGCATTTGCTCTTAAATGTTTGCATTTTCCTCGACAAAAGCCCTAAGTTCTGGTACTGTTCTTGAACTTGACCATGTCAATTTGTCACAGACAAACTTTTTGGGTGTGTCCGAACAAGCAGGGCTGAGCAGCTAACCCCGGGCACCGGCAGAAAAGCACGTGCTCCAGCTCTTGGAACAACCCCCTGGTCTATGGAATAGGCAACATTTCAACAACACCACAGTGCTGGAGAGAAATCTTTACACTGAGAAAGCATATGGGTTTGATAACCTGCCTTGGAAAATCAAGGACATGTGTTTTTTTGCTGTAAACAATTTTTTTGAAAACCTAAATGGAAAGCACCGGTCCAATTCATTAATCTGTTGGAATGAACCTAGTTATGATATAACATACTAAGAACATATTGCGAGGATTTTTTTTTTGGTAGCTGAAAAAAAATCAGAATTTTCACGACCTGTTTAAAGTCACATTAGAAAGAAACATCTTTTTTTTAAAAATTTTTTTTTTTATTTAATTTTATTATTTTCCCCCAAATATTATTACACCATTTTAGACATACAATTGAAAGATGCTCATGTAGAGTTTTGGATCTACAGTGTTCCAACACCCATCCCTCCACCCAAACCCATCTACCATCACCAATGTCCCCACCTCCCTCCCCCCGCACCTCAACTACTTGGCAGATTCTGTATGTCATTTCTTTCGTCTTTATATCTCCTTCCCGATAAACTTTCCTGCTCTTCGTGGAATACAGTGCATTAAAAGACATTACTGCTTCACTATTTTTAGTGGACCGCGTGGCTGCAAGCGGCCACGCGATCTGGGCTCCGAACTGGTCTTGCTCTGTTGATCTGGTCGTGAGGCAGTTTCTCAGCGTCTGGACAGCGAAGATGGTGGCTAGTGTGATGGGAGAGTTTCATCCGGCTGCTTCCGGGACCCCCAGAGGCGATGGGCCAACACCCAAAAACCCATCTGCCCTCTTTGGGATCCCATCGTCAGCTGGGCTCGGCGCGAGCCGGGCTCCAGTCTCCCCAGCCGCTTGAAGCTCTGCATACTGGTTCCCGGGCAGCTCCTGGGGCGGGTCCACCAGGCTCGACAAAATGGAGGGGGGGAAGAAAGAAACATCTTGAGAGTTAAATTAATTTGAAGTAAGCTTCGTAGCAGGTATTATAGCAAGAAAAAATGCAGATGTAGATATGCATTTTTGTTGTTTTCTTGAGGAGGCTCCCCAAATAGTGATTGGGGACTTGGGGTTTACTGTCAGTGATATTCAGTCAACCAATCTAGGGGAACAAAAATGCAGTGATGTTCGGGTCCAAAGGTGTGATGCTGCTCAGACCCTGTGGTTCTGGGGAACACCAGGGGCATCTCAGCCTTTACACAGGGATCTCGGGGGCTACCCCTGGTGGTGCCAAGGCCACACAAGTGAGGGTCCCATACACCTCCAATCCCTTTGTATCTCTTTTATTTTTTCCTGTGCATCTCTTTAGTCCCTGGAAAGGAATTTAATGTTTTAATTAAGTCACTGAAATTTACAAATTTTCATAGATGGGTTTGAGGCATTCAATGATCCAACACCAATCCCACCACCAGTGTCAATGCATGATCCGACACCAATCCCATCACCAGTGTCCATGATCCGACACCAATCCCATCACCAGTGTCCATGATCCAACACCAATCCCATCACCAGCGTTAATGCATGATCCAACACCAATCCTATCACCAGTGTCAATGCATGATCCAACACCAATCCCATCAGCACTGTCCATGATCCGACACCAATCCCACCACCAGTGTCAATGCATGATCCGACACCAATCCCATCACCAGTGTCAATGCATGATCCGATCAATCCCATCACCAGTGTCCATGATCCGACACTAATCCCATCACCAGTGTCAATGCATGATCCGACACCAATCCATCACCAGTGTCAATGCATGATCCGACCAATCCCATCACCAGTGTCCATGATCCGACACCAATCCCATCACCAGTGTCCATGATCCAACACCAATCCCATCACCAGCGTTAATGCATGATCCAACACCAATCCTATCACGTGTCAATGCATGATCCGACACCAATCCCATCACCAGTGTCCATGATCCAACACCAATCCCATCACCAGTGTCCATGATCCGACACCAATCCCACCACCAGTGTCAATGCATGATCCGACACTAATCCCATCACCAGTGTCAATGCATGATCCAACACCAATCCCATCAGCACTGTCCATGATCCGACACCAATCCCACCACCAGTGTCAATGCATGATCCAACACCAATCCCATCAGCACTGTCCATGATCCGACACCAATCCCACCACCAGTGTCAATGCATGATCCGACACCAATCCCATCACCAGTGTCAATGCATGATCCGACCAATCCCATCACCAGTGTCCATGATCCGACACTAATCCCATCACCAGTGTCCATGATCCGACACCAATCCCACCACCAGTGTCAATGCATGATCCAACACCAATCCCATCACCAGTGTCCATGATCCGACACCAATCCACCACCAGTGTCAATGCATGATCCGACACTAATCCCATCACCAGTGTCCATGATCCGACACCAATCCCATCACCAGTGTCAATGCATGATCCGACACCAATCCCATCACCAGTGTCAATGCATGATCTGACCAATCCCATCACCAGTGTCCATGATCCGACACCAATCCCACCACCAGTGTCAATGCATGATCCGACCAATCCCACCACCAGTGTCAATATCCCTACGCCAGTGTCCCCAGTTTCCTCCCTCCCTCCCCAACTTACCTCCTTGACTGGCACATTTTAAAAGCTATTTTTAATTGATTGAGTCTATGACTTACAAAACTGTTAATGATGGCTTCCAATGCACATTATTCTGACACTACTGTACCCACCTCCCTTCCCAAGGACCGAAAATCCCCATCCTTTCAAACACTCTCCCCCCACCCCTACACACATACAAACACACAAACTTAGTTGTGAGGATCCGTTCTCCCATCATGTCTCCTTTGGATCTTTGTTGCTACATTATGTGTATCACATATGAGAAAAATTATAAAGACATATTTGGAGGGTTTTGGGGTATACCCAGATATGCTAAGGTTTACTTCCAGCTCTGTGCTCAGGGTGTTTAGAGACTATATAAGGTGCCAGGGCACTGCCCTAACACCTGTACTATCTCTCTGGCCCTGGAAATGTCTGGACATCATTTGGGGATATCGCAATGATTTCTCAAGTGTTCTATGCTGTACTTCACTGCCTTGAACCACTCACATGGTCATAATTAGCTGCACTGGGGTAGAATTAGCTTCATTAATGTAGTTGCACTAACCAGCAAGAGATGTAGCAAGCACACACACCGGTGACTTCCAACAGAAACTATAATTCATAATGGCTGACACAATCCTTTTCTTTGTAGCTGGGTAACCATTTATGTTTGAGGTGAAGATGTTAATATGGAAATTTCACGAGCTGAGAAAGAGGACGAACACCATCATTCTAATTTATAACCTTTCGTATAAGGCCAAATGTAAAGACAACTTCCATTGTTTTATATCTCAGGGCCAGCAGAGAGCAGATGTAGGAAATCTGGAGTGTTCGACATAAACTTTTATGGCCAAATTATAAATAATGTCTCCGCTTCTAACGTTCACCTTTCAAGTTCATCTTGATTAAAACACCAGGACAGCATCACGCCGATTTTCCTGAGTTTCACAGCAGGGAGAGGTTTTCTAGAGTTCACAGTGGAGCATAAAGCAGGACTTGAAGGCGTCTCCTTACGAGTGTTCAGATGCTGAGCCCATCTCCTTTGAAATCCAAGTTATACCAAACAGATGAACAATCAAATCTCAGATCCTGTGCCCACGGTGAGGGCAAGATCCCATCTTTGTTCAAAGTAAGAATCATATTGCATTTCCGAGAAAGATGTCCTCCTCACTCAATAAGCTTTCATTCCTCTTCAGAAGAGACTCAATAACTTTAACAAACTGGGGCCAGAGAGGTAGTACAGGAAGTAAGTCACTTGCCGAAGGTGCCATTGAGCCCATTTGGCCCTTCGACCCCACATTTGATCCCCCCAGCCCATTCAGGGGTCACTCCTGAGCACAGAGCCAGGAATAGTCCTGAAAAGAACTGGATGTGACCCAGAAGATACATACTAAAAAAATCATTTTTACAACCTATGATCAAAATTTCTCATTCTCATCTCATCCTGCTTTCGTAGGGCCCAGGTCTCTGAGGCGTATGTTAATGCAGGGAGAACGGTGGAGTCAAAGAGATGTGCCCGGAGCCGGAGGTTCTTTGTCCTTTTAGCTATTTCTTCGATGCCTTTGAAGGCATTCCATGCCGCTCTCTTCCTCCTGCGCAGCTCTGGTTTTAGGTCATTCATCATGTTGATTTCTCGACCTAGGTACACATAACTGCTGCATTCAGAGATGTTTGTTCCATTGAGAGTGAATGGGGCCTCTGGAACTAGTTCATTCTTCATAAACATTGTTTTCTTTAGATTCAGCTGTAGACCTATCTTTCCACATTCTCGGTCGAGAATGCTATTCGGGTCTCCCAGAGAGGAATCAAAAGAGCTATGCTTGGAATATCACTCAAGTGAGAGAAGGAATCCGGAGTTCTGACCTCCATCACTATTCCAGAATCAGGGACGCTGTCTTGTTTGCCAAGGCATCGAAAATCAGATGGGCTGGACATGTAATGTGATTTGGAGACAACCGCTGGACTAGAGCCATTACCTACTGGAGCCCATGGGATGTCAAAAGATCACGTGGCCGCCCACCTACAAGATGGTCAGACTTCCTTGTCAAGACCCTGAAGGAACGGTTTGAGGCTCTTCATATTCCTGAATCAACCAGATGCCATTGGGCTACATTGGCACGTGATAGGGTCCAATGGAAATGTTACTCGCTCCCGCTCGAGCAAATCGATGAATAAAAGGATTCAAGTGATCAAGTGATCAAGTGATCAAAAATATAGATGACCTTGGTATCAATATTCCAGAGAAGGATGGGACATATTTGGATTTTTATTATCTGGTGTTAGTGTATCAAAGCAAAAGCCATTTAGTGTTTTTAAAAGACATGAAGGACACACTCGAGGTGGAATGTGGGTGACCCTGGAAAGGATTGCACAAGTTGCTTCTGCAAAGCTGATTTCCTAGGTCTGCTCCAAGCTGCCCAGGCCTGGACAATCTGCGCTGGTGAGAGTCAATTGCTAGGGTGTTGTCAAGGGAAAAATTGTGTGGATCAGGTGGATGTTTCTGCTGGCTGGTTCGTGCTGGTGCGGTCACTCTCTGCAGGAACTTGGGGCTGGGGAGCAATAATTCCTAAATGGTTTTTAATGTTTTGGGGGCATTTAATGAAGTTCCTTGCTCAGGGCCTCCCTACCTGAGTGCCTCCTTCAATGAGAGGAGCCGAACGTTGGGAACCCCAAATGCTGCCGAGGATATTGAGCAGTGGTCGCAGGAATATAAGCTCTGCAATGAATTTTGAAAGACAATCTCTTTAATACAAAACATTTTCTCATCATATAATTTAGTAACTGCATGCCTTGATATTTAGCCAAGTGAGTTGAAAGCTACAACCACACAAAAACCTACACGCAGATGTTTATTACAGCTTTGCTCATAACTGTCCAAACTTGGAAGCAACCAAGATGTCTTTCAGGAGCTGAATGGATGAGAACTGGTGAGGCCAGAAAGGAGTATTATTATTCGGTGAAGCTAAAAATAAATATATTAGGAAGCTATGAAAAGTCCTGAAGATGTGTTAAGTAAAAGAACCCAACCCGACGTACTATGACTCCAACTATATGGCATTCTGAAAAAGGCAGTGTGGAGATAGTGGAAAAGATCAGTGATTGCCTGGCATGTGTGGGAAGAGGATGTGGTCACAGAACACAGGGCTATCAGGGCACATATGTGGGGAAAACACTGCAGGTGTTATAATAGGTTCCATATCAGAGAAGGTGCCCCACCAGCAAGAATCAACCCTGAACTCAGCCAGGGACAATAGGTGATGCTGATAGGTCAAGATAGGCTTATCCATATGTCAGCTTAGATCTGTAAATTAAGTTAAATCTTCTCAAGTCATCTTTAGTTTCCTTAATTGAGTTCATGGTCAGGATTTTGAAGACCCGTGTTTGAAGAACGACTGTTCTTCAGGAAAAAAAAAGGCTTGCCTATGTTTTCTTTCTATAACAAAAGAGGCCTTTAAAACCCTGTGAAATAGGGCCAGTTGCTTCGTGATTTGGAAAAAGTCCATTTTAAGCTGCTTTGGCAGTTCTGGGCACCGTCACGCTTTGAGAAGCATGTTGGCTCATGAAGACGGTCATGGTGCCTACCCCATTTGTCTGCTTGGCCCTCACAAACCCTTTTGGGGGGACAGCATCTGCTCTGCCCATGAATCCCACCTTTCAAATTCCTGCTTGCCCTCCGCACGCCACACCAGTCCTAAGGGGCCCATCCGGCTCTGGAGGACGGGAAAGCCACTGTGAACTCAGATGGTCGTTTGATGTTGCTGCTTATGTTATTGTTTTTTTTTTTTTGGGGGGATCACATCCAGTAGTGTTCAGGGCTGACTCCTGTCTCTGTGCTCAGGGATTAGCCCTGGTGGGGACGGGAGATCCTATGTAGGATTGGGAAGTTCTCAAGGTGCCAGGGATCAAACCCTGGTGAGCCTCATGCAAGACCAGCTCTCTACCCTCTGTATTATCCCCTGGGCTCCCAAATGGTCTTTTTCAAATCATGGAAATGCAGTAAGGAGGCAGCAAGGGTGTGGTACATAATCTGATGACTCCTATGAGGGTTTTGGGGGGCAGGACTTTATATTCTCTTTTGTTTGATCTTCACATTTAATTTTTCATTTGAGTCAAGCTTTACTTAGACATTTTTGCTTACATCTTTTTTGTTTCACCATAACTTCAAATAGTCTTTCCAACAAATCTGTAATTTTGTATTTCTGCAAAATGAACTTTTTTAGAAGGAAGTTTCTCTTACTATCAAATCTCACATTTTCCCACCAGACCAAAGATTTATTTCTTACAAGAATAGGAACACGAACACTTTCTTTTTGTCTTAGGAAATCATTCTGGGACCCGAGAGAGAGGACAGCAGGTAAGACTCTCACCTTGCCAGGAGCCAACCTGGGTTCTGTCTTCGGACACCACAGATGGTCTCAGGGGCCCCGCAAGGAGGGATTTCTGAGCACAGGAGCCAGGAGGAAACCTTGAGCACCTCCACAAAACAAAAAACAACCAAAAACTCAGTCCGCTTCCTGGAGTCTAAGCACTGTACAGGGCTAAACACCGGTTTAAGCTCACTGCCTTTACAGAGTGTTCCAAAGTCTAAACTTAGAATTAAGGCATGCGTGCAGGAAAACTCAGAGACTTTCTTTTTCTTCTCCCTTTCCTCTATAGCAAGAATATTGAGAACTCGTGCAAAATTCCAAACCAAGTTCCCATAGCTGCTCTCAGAATAATGTCTGCACACCAGTGCAATTAGAACCAGTTTGTAATATAAGGCAATTTATGTCATTCCAATCCGTGGTTACTTCAGTGGTTTTAAATTCTTTCTGTGTCTATTAACGTTCCCATGGAAACAGTTTCTTGCTAATAATGACTTCGTCTTCGCAAAATGTTTAATCAAATTCAAAGCTGGGTTTAAAGATTTGGAGGTGCTTTATTTATTTATGTGCATTAAATTACTCAAGAACATTCCTGGCTGTGCAGTCATTATTTTTTTCAATTTTGTATCTTACTTTATTATTTACTTACATTATTTTTTTCAATTTTATGTCATCTTTTTAAAAAATATTTTATTATACCACCGTGAGCTATACAATTACAACATTGTTCACGTTTGTAGGTTTCGGTCACATAGTGTTCCAGCACCCGCCCTCCACCAGTGCCCATTTCCCGCCACCAATGTCCCTGATGTACACTGACTTCAATCCATTTCTTACATTTCTACATAAAATAAATCCTGAGACGTGTGCGTATGTGTATGTGCGTGTGCATGTGTGTGTGTGTGTGTGTGTGTGTGTGTGTGTGAGAGAGTGTGCGTGCGCGCGTGCGTGAGTGCTTACTTTCTGTAATACGGAGTTTACAGCGCTCTCTGCCCTAATTCCATGCACCTCCAGCGACTTTTACTGGCTCAGGCGAGAAAGGCATTTTCGGCCCTCGCGGGCCGCCGTAGCTGGGTAAGATGTGATTGGAGGAGCCCAGAGAAGGGCCCGCCCACTCCGCGCGGTTTTAGTTTCGCTTCCGCCCGGGCGCTGGGCTTCGGCGGAGGCCAGGGCGCGGGGCACCTGGAGTGCGGCTTCTGGGGCCGGTCACGAGGTGAGCGGGAGCGCGGTGACCGCTCCGGGCGCCGGGGTGGCGTCACGCGGGGCTGCCCGCCGGGGTGGCGGCAGCGGGGCCTGGAGAGCCCGTGGGCGGCGGGCACCGGGAGCGCGCCGCGGAGCTACGCGGGCCGGGCTGCAGCGCGCTGGCGCGGGAAAAGCGCGATCGGAGGCCGGGGCTCGGCTCTGCGGGGCTGCGGGGCGGTGGCCGCGACCACCCGGGGCGGGAGGCGCGGCGGGGCTGCCCGGGCCGGTGCGGGCCGGTGCGTGCGCGCGTCCGAGCAGGTGGCTCCCGGGGGCATCCTTGGCTATGTTGCAGGCAGGGTCGCACACCGCGCACGCACGCACACACACACACACACATACACACACACACACTAACACACACGCCCCCGTTTTCCAAACTGCAGGAGACGGACGAGCATCCGCCTCCCGGCGCGTCCACCCGCGCGCGTCCTCTGTGCGTTGTTCCTACGCTCGCTCGCGCGTTGCCGAAGCTGCGCCGGGGCCATCCGCTGCGGGTTTCTGCAGGAAAGGCCGTTTCCCACCCCCGACCACGTGTGGTTAATGATGCACCTTCTCCTGCGCGGCCAGTCCTAGCGTCCCGTCGCCCCCGGCTGCGTGGTTCATCCACTAAACTGTATTCCCGAGCGTTTGCTTGCAAGTTGCAGTTTCCAGGCGGGACCGTGTTAGAATAGATGCTGGCCTCTGCCAGGGGCTGGCCTAGGCTTTATCGTCCCTGTGACCCGTTTTCTCCAAGAAAATGTTAGTGGTTCCGGTTCTTCGCGCTTAAGATTCTCGCCCCGTTTCGCCAAGGGTATGTATGGTCGCTCCCAACGCTTGTCCAGGACAGCCGCGAGACAGGCAGGATCTTTGGGTCCAGTTCCTTTTTCTTTGCTGGCGGTGCATGACGGTGACAGTTGCTTGGTTATTTCATTTTCATCGGGGCCGGGGGTGGCGGGCGACGGCCCATCCCGAAGTGCCCAGGACCTGTAGCTCTGTACCCCTGGCCATGCTCAGGGGACCCTGTGCGCAGAGTCAGCTGCGCGCAAGGCTGGTGCCTTCCCACCTGTCTGATCTCGCTGGCTCTTGCTTGCCTTTCAGGGGGCTGTCTGCAGAGGGTTCTGTTAGGGTGGTGAGCATGAAAGCGAGAGCAGGGGTGGTGTGAAGGGTGACCACCCAGCCCGCCTCCCTGATGTGCCAGAGGTGCTTTCCAGGGCCCCCGTTAGTGACCTGGACCTGGGGAGTAGAAGTCAGGGGACGTCCCCCCCCCCACCCCCAGGGAGTGCTCTTTTTGCTGCATCAGATGATTAATCATTTTTTAAAAGATGATTGTTGCTCTCAGAATACCAACTCACAGATTTTGGTTTGCCTGAGGGATTCTGAACACTTGAAAAATGCCGAACTAGATTCTTCCTCCTTAACTTTTTTTTTTGTTTGGGGCTGCACCTGGCTTAAGATCCAGAGCGCCTGCGTACCCGCTGGGTTCTCCCACCCTTGGCGCCACTGCCTCCGACCTCCAGAACCTGCAGACCTCGGGCCTGATCCCAAGTGGGTGCCCAGCAGCCGGAGGGCCAGGCTGAGTGCGAGGAGTGCAGAGGAAGGAGGACAGTAGCTCCTGTGCCGGGCAGGGTGCCCCACTATCTTGGGGTGTTGGATGACAGGCTTAGCTAGCTTGGGAACTTTGCTCATAGCTTAATCTACTTACATGTTCTTAAGCCAAGGTTCATTCTCAAGAGATCTCTCTTCTATGTAAATACTGATGGAGGGTGGCAGTTACAGAAGTCACCTTGACTCTGAATAACTTCTGACTTATACATCTACTAAGACTTCTGTGTTTTCTAGATTGGGCACAGCTCCTCTTTATACCCACTGCACCCAGCGTGGGACAGTTAGAATTTTACCAGGAGACTACCACCCTGGCTACGCTGAGACTAAAGGAAGATTATAGGAAGGATCATACTAGTTTGCCCTCAAGCAGGCGAGCGTGACCCTTTCAGTATACGGAGAACAAGATTCTCAAAATCACCCGGGTGCAGATAAAAAATAAGAAGGACCTAGTGGGTACCATCTAGATTACATGAGGTCCATGAAAGTAAGATGTGTTACTTTATATCAGCCCCCTCTCTGTCCAGAGTTTTACATAAGAGATAATCTCTGAAGAAGGGATTAGTCCTTGGCGCAATCCTTTGTCTATACCTATAATAGGGTGTGGCACCGCCCTTCTACACTCTTCTACTATCTAGAAGCTGTTTGGGGTTCTTTGTTGACAGGACCCTCCCTGTCAACAGTTAGGATTACTTTGGTGTATATAAGGGGACTGACTTGAGACACTCGCCCCTTTTTCCCCCTTCTTTTGGGTAGGACTCCTCTTGGGTGAGATCCCCTCTCTTTGGTGGAGACTTGGGCTCTCATGTCTGGTCTAAGTTCTGACCAGAGCTAGAGTTCTTTCATTATATTGGATTGCTGTGGTAGAGCTTTCGTAATATTAAAAGACTTTTTTGGAACTGCACCGGACTCGTGAGTTTTTTATCCGTTCCCCTGACGGCCTCAGAGGTAGAAGAGAACTTCTGTCCTGACACTGTCAGGGGACCCCAGCGGCACCCGACATCGTGGGGACTCGTGGGGCTGAGCCACTCACTCGCTGAGCCTGTCGTCCAGCCGCGAGGACTCACGTTCTGGCTGTTTTCAACCTCACCCTCAGCTTTTCCCAGAGAGAATGACGGCCGCTCCCGGCAGCTGCTTTCTGTTCCCTCGATGAAGGCAGATTTTGGTGTGTCCTGTGGTTCTTCATCTGAAAAGGGGCGATGGGACTCGTAAGTGTGGGTGCCTCTGCCCTGGCCTGGGTGAAAGGCCAGCAGGGACGAAGCGTGGCCTCGAGTCACACCGGGGACGTGTCTGCCTGGGAGCTGGGCCACAGGACTCGGTCGCCCGGGGCTCCCCGGCTCACTCCCGCCCCGTCTGTCCTGTCCCTCCGGCAGCTGTGGGCTGCGAGGACTCGTCCCGTCACCGCTGTCTCCTGCTCGGGGGCCGACACCCGCAGCTGCCACGTGCACAGTGGGTGCAGCCGCGTCTCCCCGTGGTTCCACCCAGAAAGTCTCCGAGGGTCTGTCAGATATTCTCAGGCTCCAGCAGCGGGACGGCCAGTCACCTTTGACTGTGCAGCCATTTGTGAAAATCGCTCACTTCAAACATGCCTGGTAGGAGTCAGGGGAGGGGTGGTGTGGACAGTGAGGAGGCGGTGTAGGCGGTGGGGATGGCGGTGTAGACAGTGGGAACTGCCGGGCAGATGGTCAGGGTGGCAGTATAGACAGTGGGGATGGCAGCTTAGCCAATGAGGATGGCAGTGTAGACGGTGAGGATGGCAGTGTAGATGGTGAGGATGGCAGTGTAGACGGTGAGGATGGCAGTGTAGACGGTGAGGATGGCAGTGTAGATGGTGAGGATGGCAGTGTAGACGGTGAGGATGGCAGTGTAGACGGTGAGGATGGCAGTGTAGATGGTGAGGATGGCAGTGTAGATGGGGAGGATGGCAGTGTAGACAGTGAGGATGGCAGTGTAGACAGTGAGGGTGTCAGTGTAGACGGGGATGGCAGTGCACAGTCGGCATGGTGGTGTAGACGGTAGGGATGGCTGTGCTCTGGAAAAGGCCTTTCCTCAAGGTGACCTCAGGAAAGTGGCCTTTTGTTTTCGCATCCGTTTCGGTCCAGCAGCCCATTCTCGCTTCCTAAACGGGCTGAGCGATTCCTTCTGCTTTATCCAATTTAAACGATGAAAACTCCAAATTGCGTGAGCCAAGTGATGGGAAAAATTGTGGTGTCGAGACCAATTTGCTCATACAGAATGGATTTATGGTCAAGTCATTAAGTAACAGGGAGGCCCCCGGCGGCCTAATGAAGACGAATGTGGAGATGCGTCCCCTCAGGTGGCGGCGGGAGCGGCTGAGGCAGCCAGCCTCTCATCAGAGAACTTTGGAAGCTTGTTTTTCCCCAGATTCAGCAGACTTGTCTGTCCCGGAATAAACGAGGACAGATTGTTCTTAAGCCAACCTTTCCGTCTGGCTTTTGCGGGCGGAAAGCCGCGTGTTGTTGTAGAGTCGGTGTAGGCTTTGCGTGCGTGAGGCCCACGGCAGCCCTGACACTCGCCCAGAGTCAGGAACTGAAGAGCGAGAAGCGACAGGTTGTGGCGCGGGCAGAGAGGTGCCACCTGCTGATGCCAGACTAAGGGACACGGGCCTGTGTGAGTCTAGGCTTGTGTGTGTGTGGGGGGGCGGGCATCGAGGCCACACCGCGCTGTGAGCCCGACCTCCCTGTGGGCCGTGTGGTCCGATGCCCGCCTAGTGACCCTGCCTTCTGGGCCAGGCGCCTCGCCCAGTGCCTTCGGCTTAGACAGCTCCCCTTTGAGTGGCGGGCTTCTTCCTTCCCGGGGGGGCGCCGCGCACACTCGGCCGGGGTCACCTGCAGGAATCTGACTGCCGCCGCCCGGGTCGTGGTCCAGATCCATGTGCATCAAGAAAAGTCTCTGCTGACCCGTTTGTCCGCCCCTTTGGGCCTGTAAGCTTGGAGGGTCCGAGGCTTGATTTCTGCTCCTCCCTGCCCGGCCGAGGAGCCCGGTCCAGCTGAGGCGCTGTCCTGGGGAAGGGGGCGTTTGAGTAGAGCGAAGGGGACATAGTGGCAGAGGTGTGTCCCTTGGACGGAGTCGAGAAGAAGCCTGAGCAGGCCCTGGTGTCTTTGAGACAACACGTCGCGCTTGCAGATGGAGTCTTCACCAGAATCACAGCGCGGACTGTCTTCAACAGCAGCTAGGCAGGGTCAGTCAGTGCCTCTTAGAGCGGCGGTTCTCTCCCGAGCCGCCTTCTCCCCAGGCGTCAGCGGCTGATGGGTCTCCAGGAAAGCACACACCTTAAGATAGGACTGATTGGAATTGGCGTATTAGGCTCGTCCCTCTTGGGTACAGAAGATTTCATCTTCCCTCTTCCTTTATTTTCATCAGCAAAGTGGGCTTCCAGACTCCTTCCAGGGTTCCAAGGAAGATAAATCTGATCCTGTTTACGGAGGTCTTAGCAGACAGCTTAGCATCAGAGAATATTCTGCGTCCGCTGATGGTGGCCTTTGTGGATCTGTAGGAATGGGGCCCTTGGGAGACCCACGCCCCTTCTGTGAGCAGGCTGTTGCAGCGTTGCAGTGGGGGCTGGACGTGAACCAGCGAGAGGGCGGTTGGCCTGGCTGGAGTGTGTTCACCTCCGTGCACCAGCGGGCTGGAAGGAGCAGGCGCTGACGCGCCATCTTGGACCCCTGAGCTCCCGTAACTGCAGTAAGGACCTCCAGGCGCGTTGGGGCAAACAGTGAGCGCTGTTTTATCTTTGTTTTCCCCTGACAGGTTTCTGATCGGCCTCAAGATGAGTCTGCGGAAGCAAACCCCCAGTGACTTCTTAAAGCAGATCATCGGACGACCGGTCGTAGTCAAGTTAAATTCTGGAGTGGATTATCGAGGTACTGTTCCCATGTTCTTTCTCCCCTGCACCGGAGAAGTCAGTGCACTCAGGGTGTCCATGCGGCAGGATGTGCTGGCTGTCTGCTCTGTTCTCCGTGCTCTGAGCGGGGTCCTTCAGAGAGACTGTGCCGTGGGACCCAGCCCTGCTCTGAGAGCGTGTGTGCCCGCCCCTGCGCTCAGCCCGTTCCCGTCACTGGGCGCGGCGGCAGCTGGCCGTCGGCAGGATCCACGCGCTCGCCACCAGCAGGCTTTCATCCTACTCACTTTCCCCTCATTGGGCTCACGGGTCTCCGGCGATGCTTTTCTGTTCCTTTGCTGTGCGCTATTTCAGTTTTTGACTTTTGGGTTACACCTGGTAATGCACTGGGCTTATTCCTGGCTCTGTGCTCAGGCATCACTTCTGGTGGTGGTCTGGGGACCCCAAGGGGTGCCAGGGATTGAACTGGCGTTGGCGGCCTGTGAGGCAAGTGCCCTACCCCGCACTAGCGCTAAGAGACCTGGCACGACTCACATTAGCTTTGGGGGAAGGAGCCTGGCAAATTCCTTCGCTTCTGTTTTATTTGTTTTGGGGTACACCTACCAGTGCTCAGGCTCACTCCTGGCTCTGCGCTCAGGGATCACTCCTGGTGGGCTTGGGGGACCGTGTGGGAAGCTGGGATCAAACCTGGGTTGGCTGCGTGCAAGGCAGATGCCCTCCCTGCTTACTGTCGCTCTGGCTCTCGGCTCCGTTTTTCAAGTTATGAAATTCCTCATCTCTGATGTTGCCTCTCTAGGGTATTTCACAGGTGTTTATTCATTTGGGTTTTATAGTCTTACTGAGCGTCTGTTTTGAATAATGGTAGCAATTTCTTGAGCTCTCTCCTCTTTCCACACTTACAAACTTCATTTTATTGAGAGCTTGCCATGTAGCTAGTCAGTATTAATCACTTAAGTTTTCCTTTTAGCTTCACATAAATCTTTTGTGATCTTTTTTAATATCCCCCACTAGTAAAGGAGAAGCTCAAGCTTGGCTCTAAAACCTTGCAAGAAGTCTCGTGGAGGGTGGCCTGGGAGGGGAGTAGCTGAAGAGAGTCCAGCCGGTGCGGCGCTAGCGTCCATCGGCCAGTCCTGGTTTGAGCCCCAGCACCACATATGGTCCCCCGTAAAACTCCGGGGAGGGGGGGATCACTCAGCGATTGGGAGGCAGCTCACGGGACTAGACTGCCTGTTTCATCCCGGAATGCCCAGGTTTGGCCCCCTGAACACCACTGGGTGTGACTCTGTCCGCATCTCCCCGCCGATAACAACGGCGTCACTGAACCTATTGTGCGTTCTATAGTTTCTGGACATTAATAGCATAGCTTCAGTTTATCCAGTTTGCTCTTAATGGACATTCATTTGGGCTTTGACCAGATGCTGCTGTAATAAAATCTTGACTCCTTTGGCCTAGACCTGGAGCGTTTGTCCAAGTGTCTCTTTCAGTTCCCTGGACTGGGACCCAGAGTCCAAGACCAGCCGGACGCCTCTCCACCAGTTCATGCTTAGCCATGTCTCACAGCCAGTATCGGCCTGGCCTTGCATCCATGCTAATTGGCGCTGGGTAGCTCATTCTAATGTTATTTCTTTGTTTGCTGGGGAGGTTGGACAGCCACACGCTTTTTTCCTTCACCATCCCTGCTCGTGAAGCTAAATTTTTATTATGGAGAGTCTGGCTGTAAGGAACCTTCTTATGGAGGTGAAGCGGGATGGATTTCTCTTTTCCTTAACACTGCTCCATAATAATTTCTCTTGGGGCCTGAGTGATAGTACAGTGGGTAGGGCAATTGCCTTGCATGTAGCTGACCTGGGTTTGAATCCCGGCATCCCATATGGCCCCCTGAACATCGCCAGGAGTAATTCCTGAGTGCAGAGCCAGGAATAATCTCTGAGCATCTCCATGTGTGACCCAAAGAACAAAAAAATAAATCAAATACCAAGGTTTTAATAATAATGATAATAATAATAAGTAGTAATAGTAGTAGTAGTAATAATAATAATAATAATAATAATAATAATACAATAATAATAGTTTGCTCTAGCGGGCACCAGTAATATCTCCATATGTCCTGTCTTATGCTGGTAGAGCCGAAGGGCATCTGCTTGCTCCAGGAACATAAAGAGCCTCAAACTATTACATCAGGTCATGGGAATGAGGTCTATAATTGTTACTGGTATTTGACATATCAAATACAACACAGCTTGAACAAATTGATGATGAACGGAAGACAGTGGTACAGTGAATAATACTGTCTCTTTAAGTGTGAGTAAAACTTAATTTTCATTACTTAATGCTAGGTTCATGCTTTGAAGATGGAGCGGGTGACCATTTAGCCTTGTCAAGTCTTGTGTATTTGTTTTTTAACATTTGCTTGCAGAATACAGCTTTAAAAGGGAGGCTTTCTGTTTGAAATCCCTTTGATTAATTTTCAAGCAGATTTGCATCGCATGTCTCCAGCTTCTTGCTTATTTGCCGTGGTGGTTTAGATGCCCACGGCCGCAGCAAGCAGATGAATTGCCGCTGGGGCTTCCTCTGGATCGGAAGGATTGCACCCACTCCGGGCCTTTGCGAGTTCACGGCTCCTAGCAGGGTTTTACTAGGTTAACATCTTGTGTGCTCATTCCCGACTCCCAGTTTTGAAAAGAACCTTCTTGGCTTCGGGATCGTGGGGGGCAGAGGCGGGAGTGAAGCATTAGTGATGAAGCCGCGTCTCGAAGAGAAGCCGTGGACTTGGGTAGTCGAAGTGAATTTGGTGGTATTTGTTTCTGCTTGGATTTTCATTTCTAGAAATCCCCACTTGAAGCAGAAGTTCATATAGTCTCCTCTTGGGGGGCTCGGGGCGTGTTGTCAGAAATCACGAAGTCTGAGTCTACTGCGGCGTCCCCTTTGACAGAGCGGAAAGGACGTGCTTGGGCAGTTTCCTTGAAAGCTGCCGTGGAATGTTTCTGGCCGTTTTTCTGTATTAGTTTGGTTTTTGAAACCATCGGAGCTGAGACCAAACAGAGAGGGCTGTGTTACAATGCAATATGCCGCCCCATTTTCTCAAGCTGCTCGGCGCCGTGAGTCACAGCTTCAGATGTGCTCTCGGGGAGCACCTGCTGTCTCCTCGGCTATTCTTCCAACAGATTGCGGGAGGCGCTCTCACCCCGCGGTCCGTTCATCTGCCGCGCCCATGTTGTGAGGCGAGGGAAAGAAATCTGCTGGCCTGCCTTGCACTCCGTGACCTCGGCAGGGGCTTGGCCAGTGCGTGTCCCTGCACCAGCGCCCACTCCAGGGGACAGGGTCGGCGTTGCAGTGTTCTGATGCTCTCACACGCGAGAAGACTTGGAAGATGCCGTTGCCTGTGTGCCTCTCCCTGCTGCTCACTGGATGTGGGCTTGCCCTCACGCCAGCTGCAGCTACACCCCTGTGCACGCTGGCGTCAGGGAAAGGCGTTTGGGGGTGTGTTGTGGTCTGCGAAGCTTCATTTACGGTGCGCGGGTTGGCATTAAGCATGGAGAGCTAATGAGTGATTAAAGAGTCTGTGGGCTCCGGGGCCTACCCTGTCATTTCCCTGCCCTCATTTGCCTGCTTCTCTTTCCTTTGACTGCATCCCTCCAGGGGTCCTGGCTTGCCTGGACGGTTACATGAATATCGCCTTGGAGCAGACGGAAGAGTGCGTGAACGGCCAGCTGAAGAATAAGTACGGGGACGCTTTCATCCGTGGAAACAACGGTAATAGGCCTCTGTTGCCCACTTGGGCAGTATCCGAGAAAGCCTTTCTGTTGATAGTAAAAGTCCATTGGGGCGGGAGAGATCCTATAGGCGGTGGGCAGGGCCGTGCGGGATGCCGGCCCAGCGGATCTCGAGTGGGGCTGTGCTCTTCTCTCATGAAGGGCTCCATCCCTTCCTGTCCACCCGGAGCCCAGGGCCTCTTGAGGCATTGGCGGGAGAAGAGTGAGTCCCTGGATTCCGTGTTCCCCTTCTCCAGAGGCTGCTCTGGGTGGCCAGCTGCAGAAAGCTTAGGGCAACAACCCACGTCTAGAAATTGAGGATAAGATTCTGTCATATATAAAGGATGAAAGCCTCAACTCTCCTGTGCGGCATTGTGATAAGAGGCGCCTGGAGGGTCCGGGAGATTGAGAGCAGCTGGGCGTGTGCTCGCAGTGAGGAGCCTGGGTGTGACCCCTGCAACTCCGGGTTCCAGCCAGTGATCCCGAGCACAGAGCTGGGAGTAGCCTTAATGCTCAGGACACCGGGTGTATTCTAAAACACACACACACAGACACACACACAGACACACACACAGACACACACACACAGACACACAGACACACACACAGACACACACACACACACACACACACACACACACACACACACCTACCTAAACAGGTTTAGCTCTTTATTCTAGATCTAAAATCTAGTAGTCTGTTAGAGGGATGGGTTGGTGTATCCTATAAACGCGGTGTTGTCTTGATAAAGCGGATACAAGCCCTTCCCAGCAGCCAGGCTCTTTTTTTTTTTTGGCTTTTTTGAGTCACACCTGGCGATGCTCAGGGGTTACTCCTGGCTCTGTACTCAGGAATTACTCCTGGCGGTGCTCAGGGGACCAGGCTCTTTAACGTTGGATTTTTCTCTTCTTGCCTATGGCCTGCAGACCTTAAGCACAGTCCTGTAAGGCATCAAGCCCTTGTCTAGACCGGCTAATCCATCTTACGGCCGATTTCTAGAAGCTTCTGTGTGGTGCGGGAGTTACTTGCAGAGGGGTCAGGCCAGAATCTGGTTGCCTTTGAGTGCTGCCTCCCCGGCCCCTGAACCCTGTGTTTTTTTCCCTTTGCAGTGCTGTACATTAGCACCCAGAAGAGGAGGATGTGAGGACCATGCCCATCCGGAAGAGGAGGGATGTGAGGACGCCGTGGCTGGCGATGCTTTTCCTACTGGGATCCACTTTTTTTTTTTTTTTTAAAATGCTTTTGTCATATTTGTCTCATTTTTCTAATGGTTGACTTCTTGGCGCGAACAAGATAAAGGTCCGAGTGTGTTGACTTGGTTGTAACAGTTCTTTCCTGTTGAGTCTCGTCGTCCCCGCCTTCCTCTGCCGGGCCAATGTGCAGAATGCAGTCAGGATGAACAAGCGCGACCGCTTTTTCTTGGGTTCCCCGCCGTACCCTGTGTCTCAGGCAGTAAGGGCGCAGCTGATCGTCGGGACCTTGGCCGTGCCCTGCTCTGGCCCTCCCTCCTCTCCGTCAGAATTCTTGAGCGAGGAGCTTTAGAAAGGCCTGGGAGACAGCCGGGTCTCAGTCTCAGCCTGAAAAGGGCCCCTTAGGTCAACACTTGAGCCCCCCAAGGCAGGGGCCTTGCTCCCTCTGGGCCCTGGCATCTGTGTTGTGCTCTAGTGTGTGAACACGCCCGGGCGGGGAAGATCCATCCGCCTGTGCCCTTGGCCTGGGGTTGAGTGCTAAGCCCAGACCGGTCACACTGGCTGACCTGGGCCTGGGGCAGAATCGTTCCTCACTGCAGCTCCCGACAGCCTGGTCTGGGGGGCACTGATTGGGCATCGGTCAGACGCAAAGGGACTGGACCCCCTGCCCAGAGGGCTCTCCCAGTTCATGAATAGAGCCCCCCTCGGGCTGCTGGGGGCAACGGACACCCGAAAATCACCAGAGCGGGCATGTGCGGGCCCGCTCCGTCCTGCCCTGGTTGAAGGATGGTCAGGAGAGGCCACGGGGCGGGTCCTGCCAGGCGGAGGTGGCATGTAGCGAGGGCCAGTTTTTAAGTTGACAGAATCTCTGACCCTTTGCACAGAGGAATGGGAAACAATCGTGTAGCGAGTAACCTGGAGACGGGAGGCGGAATCCTTCCCCGAGGCTTCACGGTGGGTCCCCCCAAAGAAGGCACTTTATCCGACACTTCATTCCTTTATCTCTCCGACACGTGCCTGCAAAGGGCCCAACATGAGTCCAAGGCACCAGTTTGCTCTTTTTCCTAGGTGCGCTCCGCAGAGGAGAAGGTGGGCTTCTCGGCGCCACGGCACACGCGTGTGTCCCTGGGGCTCGGTCAGGCTTTGGGCCGCATGCGCCCCTTCCCGTTCACTCTCATCAGGGCCTGCAGGAAGCAGCTTCTCTGCTCTCCCCACCTCCTGCTTCCCTGCAGCTCCTTTGGCTGTCGGAGTCCGGATTCGCCCCTGCCAGCTATTTCCGTATGAAGCAGGTGGGCTTGGGGAGAGATGACTCATCCCACATGCCCCGGCCCCACTCAGGAGAGTGGAACAGCGTAAATGCCCAAATACCTCCTCCGTCACCCGCCTCTTCTGGACATCAGCGGTGAGAGCCAGTTGCCCGGACTGTCCCGGCTTGAATTGCGCGCCTGTATCTATCCCCTGCCTGTCTCCAGTCTGCCCCGCCTGCCGGGCCCTGGGCTCAGACTAAGCAATGTGAGCGGGAAGCTGAAATGGAGCCTGACGCTGTGGACTATGATGTCACCGGGGGCTGTTGCGTGTTGGGCATCCCAGCCACACCTCGCAGTCCTCAGGCAGGTTGAATGGAGTCTTCCCCGGCAAACGGTTCGCTTCCCCGCAGAGGCTCGCACTCAGCAGCCTGGGTTTCCCCGTCTTCATCTCGGCCCGTGGGGAACTTGCTGGAGAGATGTTCTACCTCCGCGACTTAGCCATGTGGCAGCTAGTAACGCGGTTTGAGGGAAGCTCTGAAGGGTGCTCTGGGCCTGTGATTTCCTGCTCAATTAGAACCTGCCGGAGGGGGCCGGAGCTATAGCCCAGCGGGTAGGGCGTTTGCCTTGCAGGCGGCGGCCTCTGCCGGCCCGGGTTCGATCCCTGGCATCCCATATGGTCCCCCGAGCACCGCCAGGAGTAATTCCTGAGTGCAGAGCCAGGAGTAACCCCTGAGCATCGCCGGGTGTGACCCAAAAAGCAAAAAAAAAAAAAAAAAAAAAGAACCCGCCGGAGGAAGAGGGAAATGGCTGATAATCACCTGCCTCCCAAGGGCCTCCCCCTGCCGCATTCCAGGCTGGGGGCTGCTTCTGTCTCTTCCTGTGGCGACGCTGACCTTTTGCCCTCCGAGCAGCTCTGCTCTTCAGAGGAGAGTCCACGCCGTTCTGTGGCCGGGCCTATTCTCAGCCAAGCTGCGTTTGTCGTCATTTTCTCTCCACAAAGAAGAAATGGTGTAAGGAAAACAAACTGCAGCCCCTGTCTCCCGTGACCCTCGTTCCCGCGCCGGCCCCTGCCCGCCTTGGCTGAGGCGGTCACCATCACTGGACAGCGCCTGGGACTCTCGTCTCTGAGGATCTGAGCATCCAGCAGCTGCTTCCGTCCCGTTAGCTGCGGCCTGTTTGTGCCAGAAACAGGTCGTGTGACCGGGGCGTCTGCTGGGGAGCGGCCAGCTTGGACCCAGCAGTGGGAGTCCGGATGGGCCAAATGGCGGTGGGGGCGCAGAGGTGGACAGGTGAGGAGGGACCCCTCTGTTCCCTGTTGTCCTCTCAGGCGTTGAGGGCAAGAACACGGTGGCAGGAGCCAGTCGAACATCCCCTGCACGTTAACTAGATGGTACTGTGAGGCCTCAAGGGAAGGCGAGGAGGAAGGACACGTTCCTGCTCTCCACAGAGCTCGCAGCATTGGAGATGGATGAGGCGCTGATGCCATCCAGAGCCTCCCATGTTTTTGTGGGGGGTGAGGGGTGGCAGGAAGCAAAATTTTAAGAATTTGCTTTTTTGTTACTCCCAGCTGTTGAAGGTGGTTTTGATTATCTCAACCATATTTTCTTAAAATTTCAGAGAATACCAGGACTAGATCATTTTAGGGGGAGTGAGGAACAGACACCAGGTGCTGTTCAGGGCTTACCTCCTGGCCCAACGCTCAGTTTCCCCTGGCAGGGCTTAGGGGGCCCGGTGTGGTACTGGGGAATAAAGAGAACTAGGGTTCGCCACATGCATTGTCCTGCCCACGGAACTGCTTCTCCAGCCTCAGGACTAGGTCATTTTGACAACGTCCATCCTGTTTTCTTACAGGCCCAATGGAGTTCCTCAATCTCCTATGTTTCTGTTCTGTTGGTTGGATTTATTTCTTTTTCCCAATCTAGCCAGAATATTGGTTAGGTTTGTGTGCCTTATTGAAGGATATTTTAGTTCTTTGAAAGCAAGAGCAGATGGAAAGGTGAACCGAGTCTCAGAACTTCATGGAAATGGAACACACCCACAGTCGGGATAGACTTGCTTCTGAGCGAGGTCTTGTTTACAGAAATGTGCAAGCCCATCTGGACTCGGTTTATTCCAAGTTGCAGCATGGAACAGATTCTGGTGGGTTTGGCAAAGACAGTGTACCAATAATTTGGATTAAAGGAGAGGCCAGTTTGTGAAAAGTTGACATGAAACAACTTGAGAGAAACTGTTCTACTACCATCTCGGGCACACAGCATTCCAAATCACTTCGCCAGTGTTTATATCAACACAAGTCTTACTGACCTTGCAGTAATGAAGGAAAAAGTGATGAATGTGAGCTTGGCGTGTGTAATACAGACAGTTGTGTAGAGGTTGCTAGGGTATAAGACAAACCACGCCCCAGCTGCCCCCAATGATGTACAGTCAAACAGCCCCAGGACTCATCAGAGATGAGAGATTCTGTGTGTCCCGGGGACAGTAGGTGACATGTGCTTCTTGTCAGCTGGGGGCCAAAACAG